>RJWT010051975.1:0-10615 GCA_004365215.1 Cuniculus paca
AGGGAACCAGAAAAAAGCAGGAGTAGCTTGCCCATCAATCATAAAATATTACAAAGATACCGCATTTTTATACAACAGAAAGTTACTAAGCTGTAAAGGAGGATAATCACGAGGCTTTTGTAGGTAAATGGATGCAACTTGTGATCATGCTCTTGGGTAAAATGGTTCAGACTCACATAGATGGACACTGTTGTTGTCTCCCTAGTATAAAAAACTGAAGCAGTTAGTGGGATCCAAAATACACAACAAATATTGTGAAAGTGAAAGAGGGAGGAAATGTCTAAAAAGGGAAGGTGGTAGCCATTGTTAATTCCTCAATATTTTGTTTTAAAGTCCTGTAACATTTTCATCGTTTTGTTTTGATTGATTTTATTCTGTTTTGTTTGGTTTTATTTTTATTTTAAAGAGAATAAAACAAAACAACACAACACAACACAACAAAACAAAGCAGATCAGAACAGAACAATGCAAGCAGCACAGGACTTCACAACGAGACAACAAGAAATCAACAGTGGCTGCCATGGTGTCTTCTCATTTTCTTCGAAATAGTTGTCCATACCATCACACACAATAAATTCAAACAAAACAAAATAATATAAAATCAATCAAAAGAATGAAAGCATTACAGGCCTTCAAAACCAGACAATAGGAAATCAACAATGGCTACCATAATGTCTCTTGTTTTCTTCAAAATAGCTGTCCATACCTTCTCATATATTGTAATCAAATAATAGAAAACAGACTAAAACCAATCAAATCAAAGAATAAAAGCATTATTGGACTTTAAAACAAGATGGTATGAAATCAGCAATGACTACCATAATGTCTCATTTTCTTCAAAGTAGCTGTTTATACCATCACACATAATAAAATCAATTCTTGTGAACTCTTTAGGAGAAGCTTTAGGCATGTATCAGCCTATACATGTACATCTATCCTTTCTGTATTAGAGGGAAAAACAAAAGAGACAAATAGCAGAGAGCCCAAAACAATAACAATATAAGCTTTCAAAACAAGGTGGTAGGAACATAACAAAGGTTGTTATTTTGCAGTTATCTCCAAAAGAATTACTCAGAATACCAGATACAGACATGCAAAGTTGATCTAATTCTATGAATGCTGTTTTGTTCCAAGAACTAATAGAATTAGTAATACAATCATCTTAGCTATCTTAAATGTATATATACAAATTTGCATTTTTTTCTTTTCCCTTCCTTCTTTTCTCTTTTTCCCTATCTATTTTTTTCCCTTTGAGCAGTTTCTTACCCTTTCACAATATTTATTGAAGATTTGGTATTTCATTTACTCTTTGAGTTTCTTATACTAGGGAGATAATACGGTATTTACAAATATGAGTTTGATTTACTTCACTTATGAGTATGGTCTCAAGTCACATCCATTTATTTATAAAAGCCTCAATGTGATCCTTCTTTACAGCTCAGTAGCACTCCACTGTATAAAAATACATCTTTTTTTATCCATTCCTCAGTTGATGGGCTGGTTTGATTTTATTATATCTGATGGCATGGGCAGCTATTCCAAAGATACCAAGACATATTATGGTAGGCATTGTTGATTTCCTATTATCTGTTTTGAAGTCCTGTATCACTTTCACTGTTTTGTTTTTATTGGTTTTATTCTGTTTTGTTTTATTTGATTGTTAGGTCTGATGGTATGAGAAGCTATTTTGAAGACAACATGATATATTATGGTAGCCATTGTTGATTTCCTAGTATCTTGCTTTGAAGTTCTGTATTGTTTTCATTGTTTTTTGATTAGTTTTATTGTTTTATTTTGTTTGGTTTTCTCCTCTTTAAAAATTTTTTTAAAAAAGAATTATTTAAGTAGAGTAAGTTAACTAGTATTCAACAAGTAATTAAATATTAGCCATTTTACAATCCAGTATTATAAATTCTAAAGCCATATATAACACTATTTCTTTTTTTCCTCAAAAGGTGTGATGCCTTGCAATTTTTTTATTTCTTAGGAAATATACACCATCTCAAAGCACACACCAGTTTCACAGTTATCAGATATGCTTGTTTTTATATCTAGTATTTCTTCTACTTGGGCACACTCAATAATTACATGACTAATAACACCCACCTTAAGAAAGGCAGAGTAAGTTTGAATATCTGAGAGAATGAAGGTGTGAGTGCACATGAATGAGACCGGAACAGCAAATCCAATGGGCAGTGGCTTTTCCCAACAGCAAAAGGAAGAAATTATGACTCAATGTGTTACGCAAGTGTCAGGATCGTATACTATTTTGAGTTTCATACCAGGAAATGAGCCAGGTATGACAAAGAAAATAACAGTCCTTTGAAATGTTCCTAAAAATATAATTAAAGCAAACAAACGAACCATTTTTCTATTTAAAGAAAGTGAAATAAAAGCAGCGTAAGTCAGGCTCTGGTGCACAGCTGCAGCCGGGCTGAAGGCTCCCAGGCCAAGCTGTAGTGTGGGAGGCGTAGCTCCTCCTGCTCATGCGCAGGTAAAATGCGATGCACACCAACCGTGAGCCTCTCAGAAATGTGAGCCACTCAATTACTACTTAAGGAAGTTCCTAACCATCGCCCCTAAACTCAGCTAAAACTTTACCTTCAGGACAACGTGCACCACCCCATTCCCTTCAAGATTTAAAGAAACTAAAAAACAGAACAAGCGAGGCAGGGGGATTGCTGTGAGTTCGAGACCAGCCTGGGCTACAAAGTGAGCTCAAGGCCAGCCTGAATGGCATAGTGAGACCCTGTCTCAAAAAGACAAAAACAAAAAACAAAAAAACACAGAACACGCCCTGGGCAAAGCCCGCAAACCGGCTATGCCTCAGCTCCCTGGAGGCCAGCACCAGGCCACCCCAAAAGGAGCCGGCTGGGGGCCAGTAAGGAGGGCAGGGCAGGCCTATGGGCAGAGTTGAGGAGTCTCAGGCATCACACCCTCAACAGAGTGTGTGTCCAAGGGCCCAGGGTCACAACATTCTGAGTATGATGCCTCGCTTCTAGCACCAGGGTATTCAACTGCAATAAAAGCCAGCGATGGCGGCAGCGCTCCTTCTCGAAGTATCATCAGGCCAGGAGCCCCCACCACCACCACACAGCTGAACCCAGGCCCAGCAGGGGACATTCCAGCTGTTCCAAGCCACAGGGAAGAGGAAGAATACGCTCTCACATTAGGAAAGGAGGAGAACGCCTCATAGCAGTACCATAAAATAAGCAATCACCCCTCCCTAATGCCAGAGGAAGTGGGTAAGGCAGCAGCGGCCAGCCCTTCAGTGGCTGCAGGCTCTGATGCGCACCATGAGGGCACCAGGACAGAGGGCACAGTGCCGCACAACACAAGCTGTGATGAGGGGCACCTTCCTAAATCGAGCAGCATGGCTGCGTCTAAAGTGTCCAATATCACATTTGGGAAAACTCAGCCACACATCATTATTATACCATGCCAAGACATTATTTTACCAGCAACTTTAAATCTGATCGAACACTGACATAAACCAGATGACTCCCGTAGTCAACTGGAAGAGAGCACCAGGATGCTTTTTCAAAAGCAATTCAGTTACTGAAGGAACGCACTGTCCCACAGGAGTGGGGGTTGATTCTGAGCTGCCCGCGCAGGCACCAAGCCGGAACATCGGTGATGACAGTCTCCCGACCCTTGGCGGGATCTGGCGCACTCTGCCCATGCTCACCGGCAAGCAGCAGCGAACAAGAAAGCTGGCTGACAGTTGGGCCCAGGAGCCGCCAGTTCCAAAGGGCCCGCAGCACCTTAGACAAACACGGGTTCTCTTTACTTAGGCCATGTTGGCAGCCATGAGCAGCCCCTGAGGACACATCAGCAGGACACAGAGGACACATCAGCGAGCCAGAGCCCACCATTTCTTCAACCCACTCCCGAAAGCCCCTAAACAGCACTATTAAAAAGCCAAGTGTAGCCCGCGAGACCCTCTCCTCTGCTCTGCTGGTTGAGATCCCCCTCAGAGTAAGGGTCGGGGAACCTGCCCGGAATGCGGAGTACATGCTCCTCTTCCTGCTCACCAGCTCAGTGCTAAACTCACCCTCACCCCAGGCACCATGCCCACTGCCCGCGAAGCAGCAGCCCCACTGCGGTAGTACGGAGGTTAACGCCCAGGCCTCCGAGACCACTGCATCCAGCGAGCACTTATAAAGCACTTCTACATGTGGCCACTGTGCTGAAGTGAATTAGGAACACCTAACTTTCTCATGGGCTCATCTCTTAGACTGGGGTGTGGCTCAATCGGCCCCTCCTTCTTGCTTTCCTTGGTTTCCCCTTGCAGCCCAAAAGACTGGGACAGTTGGCTTCAGTGTCCTCCTGGCTAACAAACTGCCATTTCTCCTCACCAGCAGGAGTGCAGCGGGGCAGCATGGTGCTCCCCCACCCCACACCCAGGCAGACACGGACGATGCTGGATGAGCACACCAGAGCAGGTAGGATCAGGAAGGGAGGGACCTTATTTGCATACCCAGCAAGCCTTCCAGAAGGTTCCCTGGCACCAGCCCTCACCCTCACTGAAACAGGCCTGCAGCCGCCCCATCAGCAGCACCTCCCAGGCACTCCCTGCGTTTAGTCCAGGAGGGCTCCCTCCTGGTCCTGCCGCTTGTGCTGCAGCACAGGCCCTGTTATGATAAGAGACTCCTTTGTGTTACAGCACTTGGAGGTCAGCCTGGAATACACAGTGAGACCCAGTCTCAGAAAAACAAACAAACAAACAAACAAAGGACTAAACGTGTTAAGTGACAAATACTCTAGGCTTTATAAAAATTATTCATATTGAGACTCTGAATCTTACATCAGAGATATGACTAAGCCATGATAAATCAGACATTATACTTTACAGAAATGTATAAACACATCTTTTATAGAAAACATTCCAAATAATCTTACTTACAAGCAGACAGGTCCTGGGAAGTAGTTATACCAGAATGTTTCAGATAAGTAGCTTCTTTCTCAAATGTGCTCTAAACCAACAGCCTAATAATAGTCAGATGTCCAGATTGGGGTGGGGGGGGCTCCTAAAATTGCCCAAAGAATAGAGTTTTTTAATCATATGCCAGGCAAGGAGGCAGAAGCCCACAGCACCAACACTTTTCTACCCAAAAGAACCTTGTTCTAGTCACCAAAAATGATCATGGTACAAAATCCAGGAGCACATTCTAATGGTTCATCTTCTCTGGTCTGTCAAGCAGTGTCTGATCAAATCTTCAGAATGTCCCTTTCCTTGGCGTTCGGAACATCATTCCTGTCTCTCTCCCTGCCAGGCTGATCTTCCCACTTTCTGGCTCTCTGCTCTCTACAAAGTCTGCCTAGGGTCACAGCCTCACCTGGCAGCAACATTCTGACAACTCCCCAGTTCACCTCTCCGAAACTCCTAACACCTCTCTAGCTACCTAGTGATTTCCCTAGATGAGTACAGACCTGGACTCCCGAGTGACACCTCTCCCTGTAACCTAGCTAAGGGGTACCTCTCCCAGTGGCTATCGCGACAGATACCCAACAGGGGCTCCGTGCATGTCCACTCCATTACTCTAGATCACATCGTGGGAGCAGCAGGGATCTAGGGGAGAGGACAGAAAGCCACAGGCAATGCAGTGTGATTCTTGGGCTGTAAGTGGGAGGCGAACAGAAGAGGATCCCAGGAGAGTTTAATCTGAAGACGGGAGGGAAAGAGACCCATGGCGGTTCAAAGGTCTTGGTCCCAGCCAGCTCACCCTTTCCTTCTGGGAGCCCAGCAGCTGCTGCGACTGTACTGCATAGCAGACAGAAGTGGAGATGATGTGGACCTGTGATTCTTCCAGCAGGGAGGAGACAGGGGAAGCACTGGATGGCAGGGAAGGACTAAAATCTCACTCCACGTCAAGAGAATGTTGTTCAGTCAGTACACCTCAATAAACATACAAAACAACTCAAGTTTGTTTTCTACAACCAAATAAACATCATTCTATATCAACATTTTTGAGAAGAGTTAAGCTAAGCAGACCCTGCAACACCCCAAGAGTGCTGCAACATCACAATACAAAAAACGTAACTACAAGTTTAGGATCAGACAGTAGAAATGCATGTAGTTTTCAAAGCCTTAAAGAATACTCGCTGATGCAAAGACGGCTAGGTGAGGGCATAAAAGTTTGTTACGGGTATGCAGCTACTAACTGATTATTTTCCTCTGGTTTTGTTTGATCCTGGTTATTAGCGACTCATTATTTTTACTCTGATTCTCTCAATTCTAAGATTCAAATGTGTCCCAATTATAAAATTCAGAAACATGCTCACAAAAATAAAATGAAAAGCACTGCTTCTGAAGAGGTTTATCCTGTAAAATTTATAACAGGTTTTATTATGCAGGTTGTTTTAACTCCATTATAAAAAATATTTTCGTTGTATTGGACAGAAACTGCTTTTTCTGATGGGAAAATGCATATGAACAGTATATTTTCAATCTCAAAACAGAAAGCTAACCAGAGAATTTGAAATCTTCCAAAATTAAATTCTTTAAGACTTTGATCTTAAGAGATTAAGAGAACAAAATCTTAAAAGATGTTTAAGCGTGGGAATTTCATAGTCTATCTTTTAACATAATTACCTGCATTTCAATGTAAGTTTTGCTTTGCACTTAAAGAGGTAAACGAAAGCCTTTGCCCTCTTATTTCATCAGAGAGGAAAAGGATGCTGGGGACTCCAGGCCTTTAAAGGATGACTTCACATAGAAAAACAACCCCATTAGAGTCTGCAAGCTGAAGTGCTCATGGAAACCTATGCTACGCATTTCTTCACGAGCACTTGTGTGATGATGCCTCAAGTGCGCCTGTCTTCTGTAGGTTTCAACTTCAGAAAGAACACAGAAATGTTTTCCAGCTCTCGTGCAATGCCCCATAATCTGAGTCTTTACTGAAGACAAGCATCGGGCTGGGATGCAGCTCCAAAGGATGCACTCGCCCAGAGCGGCTGGGGTCCCCAGAAAGCCTCACCCTGGAGGCAAGTTCAGCCCACAGTGGCAGCCACTCAGTGGTCCACACTCAAAGTGCTATGCATCAGTCCAGCACGGGCAGCAGGGCCATGAAAGTTGACAGGTCACTTTTTTGGGGTGTCAGCCTAGAGGGGTGACGTCAAGACTGCTTACAAGACCCCCAGGAAGAAGTAAGTCTACACTAAACACAAGTGGGTGTCAGAGTTCAAGCTCCTTTCCTTGCACATCCTGTGCCACTATTTAAAATTCTTGGTTGCAACCTGTTAATGGACAGCATGGCACCCAGACCTGAGAATAAATTCTTCTGCTCATATTCCGCATGTGCGTCCTTGGATATCAAACACTGTGAACAGCGGAACGCTGAAAACCAAAGCTTGCTGACGGGACAGTGGCAGACAGCACTGCACATAAGTGAATGCATATAGGTAACAATGTGGCTAACATTCTTTCTGGAGACAGGGCCTTGCTATGTGGCCTAGGGTGGCCTTGAACTTGCCACATACCCTGCACTGGCCTCACCTCTTTTCCTGCCCCAGCCTCTCAGGTGCTGGGACTACAAGTCTGTGCCACCAAATCTAGCTGAAATCTTCAAAACATGATATTGACTTAAAAGCAGTGTGATACAATTTTTATAAAATCAAAAGTATGCAAAAGTAAACAGTTTAGAGCTTGAGGATGTGTAAGTGTGTGATGAAATCACACATGCACACAAAAACACAAGAATGGTAAACACAGACAACAGGTGATGGTTGCCTTTGGGGGTTGGGAAGGCAGGTGGAGCAGGTGGTAGACAGCAGATGAGCAGGTCAGGTACTAACCCTGACATCGCTCTAGCTCTGGGTGCTGTGTGGGAGTTTGTCATTACTACACCTCACCTCACTGTTTATATATGCCAGGTCAGCACAAACTTCTTTCTTCCTTTCTTCTTTCCGCAGTACTGGAGACTGAACCCAGGGCCTTTGCACTGAGCTGCAGCCCTAGCCCTTTCCAAATTTTGAGACCATGGTCCTACTATGCTGCTTAGTTCTGATCCTCCTGCCTCAGTCTCCCAGAGTGCTGGCCTTATCGACCCCTGCCCATAAACATTTTCCTTTTTTTAAGATTCATCTGTCTTGAGTACCACATATACTTATTTACTGAATACTTTTCCTCTTGTTCTTTGTTATGTTCATTTTTCTTATTTTCAAGAAAAGCCAGTCTCATGCATTTTAAAAAACATCTCCTAGTTTTAAGACTCCTCAAAGGCAAGAAAACCCTTTGTGTGCTTAACAAAAGGGATTCATGGACCAGCCAGCACACAGAGACCTCCATCTGTCTCCTGGGGCCTTGTTTCATGAGTTCTCACTTGATTGGTTCATGTTCTGAGAGCAGAGCTTCCCAGGTTTAGTGTTCCACGAAGGAACTCAGCCTGGCTGGTGGGTGGCCGTGGATGCTGGAGGCAGAGGCTCCAATGGGTTCTCAGGTGACCTTCCGTGCAGACCTCTGGTACCACAGGGCCCAGGCGGGTCGTGAGGGTCCTGCTCATGCTGTGTTGGGGCAGTTCAATTTTCAGGCTGTTAAACTCAAGACACCCTAAAATTGTGGGAGCATCATCAGAATGGGACAAATCAGGGTGTTTTCTGCAACTTGGATACCACTTTCCCTTCTTGCCCGACTGTCAGTTTACATTTGCCACACCTGGAGAATCTCTTTAGCGTCCGAGGGGCAAACAAACTTATTTTATCACGATTTCCTGTGCTTCAGCTGCTTCTAATGAAAGAGATTGAGGAGCTTAAAGGTACTGGACTTACTTGAAAGTTATTCCTGTTTACTAGAGATCAGGAAGAAGTTCTGTATTTCATTCAGTTCAGTTTTCTTACGTTCTTAGAAAGTCTGTTCTTGAATAGTATCTTCAAAATCCTAACATGAAATTCATTCCTCTTGCTCTTTAAAAAAATCGTAAGGCTTTTGTTTCACTTAAAGGAAATGATGAATTCTCAGATTTCTGAAGTATCAGTCATTATTACCAGTCCCTTCTCTGCATATACAAGGTATCCAGATGGAAAACAGCTTGGTGACTTTGAAGTATCAGGCATCAGCAAGAACACACAGACCTGAACTGACGCTCCCCTCCCCCGCAGCTTCGGCACACACCTCTCTTAGGGCTGCTTGGTTGTGGCAGTGCCCCTTTCTCATTCAAGTTCTTCACAAAACCAGTGCTAAGAATTGAAGTTAAATTACCTGAATTTGTGCATCACTTTTAAGAATTATCTTTTTGATACTGAACCTTTCTGTTGAAAAGCATAGGTATCCTATCTCCATTTTGTTATGTAAATGTCTTTCTTTTGTAATAGTTTCAGAACCTTCCCATATATATTGCATATATTCCTAGATTTATTTTTGTTCCTAGTGTCAGTAGCATCCCTCCGTGTATCTTTTATCTATCGCAGATATAAAGAAAGGCAATTATTTCTAAAATGGTTCTCCTATCCAACCAACTGTGACACTTTTTTTAGTAACCTGTTGACCCCTCTAACTTTCTGATGGAGACATGCATGCCAACTGAGGAGGACAGTCTTCACTGTTTCTTTCTCCCACTTCAGAACAATACTGGGCAGAGGCGGTGACCAGGGGCTCACCTGTCTAGTTCTTGGTCTTAGGAAAGGCTTCTAATACTTTACTACTAAGAAACAGATTTTTCATCAGGCCAAAGACTTTTCTTCTATCCCTAGTTTATGGACTGCATTTTCCATGAATTAAAGAATCTGATCATTTCTCAAGTGCTTTTTCTCAATCTACTGAAGTCAATAGTTAATTGCCTAATATCACAAATTAAACTCAATGTTTTCAAACAGAACAGCCCCCCACATTCCTGGGGAAACCCCAACTGGTCCTGCCTGCTGGATTCCATCCATGGGCCCAGGGAGACCAGAGCCCTTGCTCCCCTTGCTCCCCTTGCTCCCTGCAGCTGTGAGCAAGAAGGGGACGCTCCTCTGAGATGCTTCTAGGAGTAAATGCTCACTGTAGTGCTCTATGGAGAGGCTTATGTGAGACAACTGTAATCTCTGCTCCTCTCAGGTCCCACAAAACTCCTGAAAGGTAAGCCTCTAACACCTGCAAGTATTCCAGTCCAGGACGCCCTGAAACAGAGTTCATACTCGCTGGCGTGGTTTTCTCCCTGCATCTTCTCGTCATCTTCACAGCCTCCACAGTGTCTACAACCCTGTTTTTGAGCTTGTATTAAACGCACTTCACCTCCTCGTGATGAGCGTGCTCTAGTGTCAGCCTCTCTGTTTTATCTATCTTCTGTCGCTAATTTCTGACACTTGTAATATGACTTACATTTGCTTAGATTTATAACTTTATATTATGTTTTAAAAAAACTTTTTAAGGTAATATGTAACTTGTCAGTAGTTTATCTCTTACTAACATATGAATTTAAGATTATGAACTTCCCGCAAATATTACTTTAAGCAAACATAAAGTATTTAGATATATATTGATTTCATAATCAGACTCAGAACTTTTCTATTTTCTTTTCTGACTCATGAATTATTTAGTAGTTTCTTTTAAATTTACAGATACTGTATATGGGTTTGAAATCTCCACACATGAATATTTTGTTTCTCACTTACCTGTATTATAAACAGAACAAGG
>RJWT010051976.1:0-10624 GCA_004365215.1 Cuniculus paca
GACAACTAGGCAAAAAAGAAGTAGGCAGACCAGCTCGTAGCATATGGCAAACAAAAAAGAGGGTGCTGTGCATGGTTTTGGTGGCTACCCAGAAATAGGCCCCAGATTTTATCTTCTGATTTTTCACTTGAAAGTCTTGGGTCCACACCATACTTCACAAAGCTTTTCTAAGTTCCAGTTAGGAAATTCAACATGGATGAAGGCTCATCTCTTTCTGGCAGGTAGAGGAGGGGAAGAAATTTTCAATAACACTCTGAAAGTTTGGGTTAGGCACGTCCTTCTGATGTCTTTCTCGAATCTCAAAGTCACTGAAGCATCCACGAACAAGGATGGAGTCTGGCCTACACGTAGCATGTTATTATCCTTGACTAATATCACGAGCACTGCACTCTGGGTAGTGCGTCCATAGAACCCTTTGGAAAAGGAACTGAACTAAAGATTCCCAGTTTAGTGCATTGTTCAATACATTGAAAGAACACTGTGAAGAATTCACCTTTAAAGCATCATGTTTTGATTCATGTTTTCAAGGCCTGTGTGTACAGTGTATCTCCAGACGAGTTGGAGACCATCCACCAACACTGTTACCATCTTTATAGGAAAACTGTGTTCCAAACCACATGGCCAAGGAATTCTAAATACTTCTGGACATGAAGGTAGAATCCAACAAAAAATTTTCTAATCCTTAAAACCCAGTTTATATAACATAACATTAAGATTTATTTTGTTGTATAAATGGGAAATATTTTTCTCTATTTTTGTTTGATTATTGTTGACATTGAAACATCTTTTAAAAGCTATTAACTAGCAGTTCTTTAAGAATTACAAATAGCTGGGCGTGGTGGTGCATGCATGTAATTTTAGGACTTGGGAGACTGAGGCAGGAGGATCCCTGCAAGTTTGAGGCCATCCTGGATCTCAAAGTGAGTTCAAGTCCAGCCTGAACTCCATAGTAAAACCCTGTCTTGAGAAGATAAAAGATTAAAAAACAAAAAAGAATTAAAAATAAATAGAGAACATTAATAGACATGCAAATTCACAAAATATCCAAGAAAAATTAAGGCAAAAATAAAGTTAAAAAAATCAGTTTAGGCAGCACCTGTAAAGAAATTTTAAAAACATTCTTTTATACAATATGGAGCTTTTCAAAATGGAATTTTGGTCACAGTAATAAACTGAAGATTCAGGCCAAGAAAAAACATCACAGAAATAAAATCTTGTTGAATTTAACATAAAGTCGCCAATTCTGCTCAATGCCCTGTTTTGTATCTGCTACCATTATGTTAGATTTAGAATCCTGGGCACATTTTGGCCACAGCATCTTTTTAAACAGTGGAGTAGAATGCATAATTCATCTTGTAAAAAACTGGCTTTTTAAGACATTCAAGGCAGAAAAGCAGCCCAATGTTAAAATTCAGTAAAAGGAACAGTCGGATTAAAGGGATGTACCGGACATGGGAATACATCTTTGTGTGTTGTTGTCACCTTGCACACTTCTCAAATTGGTTAGATGACACTTCCATGTAACAAATTTCCCAGCACAATTAGTTTATTCTCTTTTTTTAGTTCTTTGTGTGTGTGTGTGTGTGTGTGTTGTGTCAGAGAGACAGAGGCAGAGAGAGGTAAGTAGAACCATTTAATTGTGTGTAAAATTGTGGTGCAAAGGAATATTAAAAAAAAATCTTCACTGGGATTTTACAAGTTTTGTCCGTGCTTCCACCATGACCTTTCTGAGCTTTAGTTTCTCTGCTTCCGCTCCACTAGCACCCCTGAAGTGTGGTGGTTCTTCAAACCAGGCTACGACCCATCCTTCCTAATAATGCTCCAGGAAGTGCCCCAAAATCTTGGCGTAATAGGTATCTAAATGGAAACCAACGGAGGAAAAGGAAAAGGACAGCTCCCAGATTCTTTTATTTCTTTACTATAAGCTCAGTGGTTTCTTTCAGCAGCCCCATTAACTTTCTGAGATGTTCCTTATCACATATTAATTAGACTCTAATTAACTACTTGCAGGTTTGCCTCCTCCTCCTGTAATGCCCATGTGAACAGGGACTTGTTTTCACTGCTCTATTCCCAAATGTGGGTAGCACAGTGGGCTTTTAATATACGTTTGATGAGAAGAGGTATGAAGATGCAATGCCACTGGTAAGTACTAGACTTTGTTAAGGCGTGGCATATCAGAATAAATAGACCCTGCCTCCAACAGACTGACTTTCCAGAGGAGGTATTCACATTTGTACTTAGTTATCTGACTCAGGAAAAGAAAACTCTTAAGGGGAAACAGAGCAACAACAGAGTTTTTATTATAAAAAGAATTTTATAAGATTTAATAAAATAAAATCTATGTAAAATCAGTCACTTTTTGGACAATCCTTAATCCCCTCTTTTTTGGCAAAATATCCACTCAGATCATCATTTTAAAAAAAATGTGGCAAAGTGAATACATAACATAAAACACCACACTTTAACAACTTTCAAGTGTACAGTCCTGTTACATTGTTAGTACATTTACCTCATTCTGCAGCTATCACCACCAGCCATCTGCAGAGCTCTTCCTCCGAACTGAACCTCTGGACCCTTTAGATTCTATCTCCCTTTTCCATTCTTACCAATTCTTGATTCCCTCTTCCTTCTTCTCCTCCCTTCTGTCCTTCCTATTTTTGGCTTCAAAGTGGGATCACTGGTTTTCTGTGTATGCACCTGAATCATCATTAATATCCATGCCTTGCTTTCTAATTTAGCCTATGGTTTTACTTAAAGCCAATTAAGTTTCTATTTTTCTCCTACCAGCTGGCAAAGCTTTCGTTCTTAACCAGTGATATTTATTTAATTCACTTGACACTGATAAGAAGGTGAGATTCTATAGGGATAGCAGAGAAAAATGGTATCTCTTTTTAAAAAACTATTGTTGTTTAAAAAACAAGAAGCCCTGGATGAGTGAGGACTCCTGGTAGATTCTTTTCAGCCAGAACTGCCTGCCAGTTTATCGCCCTTAGAAGGGTGATGTAGTGCCCTCTTACCCCTGTTTCTAGCTCTTGTTCCCTGAATTAAATTTGAATTTCTTTATTGATCTCACCAACCAACAATATTTTCAGGTCATTTTTTATATTGAACTTGGACTTTTAGTAAGCACCTCTACTAGAACTTATGTGTCTTATGTCTTATGTGGTTAAAACTTGTAAAACCAAGAGTAAACTCAGTAGTTAGGAGTTTTTAAAGACAGCCAGATAAAGAGGTTCATCACAATCCTATGTTGATTATAAACTTCAATCTAATTCAATATGATGAAGAGAGCACGATTTGTAGGCAGGGCAGCCTGAGGGCTAAACCTGTCCAGCCACCTCCTACTTCCCTGAATTTTAAGCAAATTATTTCTCTCATCTGGAAAATGTGTAAGATACTTACAGAGTTATGTTGACTATTAAATGAAATACTGTACATAAAATCTCATATGTAATGCTGGATTTCGATAAATGATGGTTCCTTTTAGATAGGCTATTATTTTAGAATACATTATCTTAAATCAGATTTAGTTTCAGTTTCTGGTAAATATGGATTTGAATAATATTACTGTGCATTTAAATATAAGACTGCATGACACACCCTATGTTGGAAATAAACTTGGTTTTGGTGAGATTAAGGTTTTTAAAAATATAAAATGCTCTTTCTTTACATGTATATCTTGTCACTGATGACTAATCTATACTCAATTTCTCTGATGCTTCCATTAAAGTTTTGATTGTCAATTCATATTCCTAATTTTTCAAACTAAAATCTTGCAATACAGTGTCACAGGTAGCTTTTAGTGCCCAATGGTCAGTGCTCACTATCAAAGAAGGTTAACATTTTACTTGGCAGAATTCCCTGTTCCTTAACGTGAGACCTGGATAAAACCCAGCTTCCAGGCTTAGTAGGCATTTTACTATGGGTAACTCATTCAACATCTTTCATTTGTAGTATTTTTTTGGGGGGGGGTACCAGGGATGGAACTCATGACCTTGCACTTGCCAGGTAGGAGCTTGTGCCACTGAGCTAAATTGCCAGCCGTATAGTATTCTCTTTTAATGGGAATTCAAAATTGTGCCTACTCATAGGGCATTGAGAGGATTAGATAATGTGTTCAGCAAGTACAGGTAGTAGTAAGCACTTATTAATGCTAATATATGTACATATTATATATGAAAATGCTTAAACTATTTTAATTTCCTAGTCTATTAAACTATTAAACTTCCTAGTCTTAAACTATTTTAATTTCTTAGTAATACCACAGATGTGGTATTTTGATGAGACAGTGTTTATTAGTAATTAGCTAAGAGTACATGACTGTGGGCATTTCTCTGCACTCACCCTTGCTTAATAAACACCTGTGCTGTGATTTTTAAGCCTTCACCTACTTCCTTATGTCCCACATACAGAGCAGGAAAAAAGGGACTCGCCAGCTTCTTAGCAAATGAGCAAAAAACCCAAAACTCAATCAACCCTTAAAATACTTTCGTCCAAGGCCAACTGATACAATGGACTTTGTGAATACACTTCTTAGATTTCTCTTTTAACTTCTCTCCTTGTTCAAGGGCCAGCCTTCAGATTGCAGATGTCAAAGAAGAGCCACGAAAGGAATATGAACACTAGGGGTCAATTCGCCCGATTGCTTCTCTCCAGAATCGTCATAACTAACCTGGTTCTCTGGCCCCCTCACACGTATCAGTATAACAATGGCAAATGTTGAACGAGTGATTAATGAACAGTTAATGGAATTAATACTGGAAAACAACCTGGTGGGGAAAAAAGGCATCATGTTTAACTTCTCTGAACATCTTGTTTCCTGAAATATCTGTCTAAATTTTGAAGAAGCCAAGCTATTGACTGTTAAAAAAAAAAAAGTGAGTATGTTCCATCCGGTGAACTGTGGTCTGATGGAGGCAGAGGTCTGACTGAGCCTCGTCCCCTACACAGCCTTGAGTTAGTCTCATAGCCACTCCTCTTTCCCCTCACTAAAAGTACAGGATTAGGAGCTTGGAGGAAAGTGCTAAGTCTGGTTTAGCCACTTGGGGAAGTTTTTCAATCTCTTTAAATTGCAGTCTCCTTACCCGCGAGTGGGGATAGTAATGATCCTTTACGGGGCCATTTTGGGTATCAGGGAGGTTAATTCCCATGAAAGGCCGAGCACCCTGTCTGGCCCATGGTAAGTGTGGTAGGAAGGGCAATGGTCTGAGTTATGTCTGTGCAGTCGATGTGCTGTGCAGTCGTTGGGGCCCTTCTGTGATCATTTAAGGCACTTTCTCAGGAAGACAGGGGTGAAAGTGAAAAGAAATTGTTGCAGGTGAGACTCAGATCAGCGAGTTCCAGGCCTGCTTCTCTTGGTGTTTATGTGAGCTGGGTAAGCCACTTCACTGATCTGTGCTCCTATTCTGATTTATAATGAAATCTGCACCACCAGTGTTTTTATGCTACTAAGGAGGTCTTTCACGAGGGTAGTAAGTTTGTTCTTATGACTCTCTAGTTGATACTGCTTAGTTCAGACCTACGATGCCTGATACACCTGTGACCAGGGGAAAAGAAGTAACATTTTCAATAATCAGTTTAATGGTGCTGCTTCCAGAGGTCCTTGTAAATACTTAAAAAAATAGGTCTGTATTTGATTATAAGAAGTTTATTAACACAAGCTCTGGGATATTTGGATCCAGAACTAGCGAACTGATCATAAGAATAATGGAATTTGATCACCGAAAGTAAAATAAACAGACCAAAACCTCCAGCATACTATACTTGATGCTCAGGCATGATGGATTCTAATTGATAGAATAGCTACAAGTTTTCATAAACTGATATCACAAAATACCAGTCAACAAATTCGTTCTAGTACAAATCAAAGTGGAGATGGGTTGACAAGAACCATTCTTTATGAAAGTTAATAAGAAAGGTGTCTAAGGAGGTTATGTGGCCGAGAAGAGGAAGGTGTTGAGATCTACACGCACTGTATAGGTCAACATATCCTCTGAGTGAGCAAAGGAGCACAAAGGATCAAGAATCCTCCCCAAGTTTTTGTGGCTCACGACTGTTCATCCCCTCTCCCTGACTTTCTCTTCTCTCCATCCTAATTCCATCACTTCATTGATAAGGGAGCTCTCTTAGCAGTAATCTTGAACTCAGCCCCTTCCCGCTTATATCTATACACTCAGTCTCAGCAGACTGATGTTTCTGAGCCTCTCTTTCCATGGTACCTGTCCTGTTCTCATTCTGCTATTCGGGGCCCTCTTTCCTATTCAACTACATTTTGTAGGACTTCCCACTACATCCTCTACTTCGCAATCCCTGGTGTTTCTCTCCCTCACTGGTGGTATGGCCTAGGCAAGTTGTTCAACTCACACAGGCCGCAATGTCTCCCTCTTCAGATCTGACATCATAGCTGCTTTGTCTGCCTGAGCTAAAGTCTGAGTCTGATTCTGAAATTTCTTTCTAAGCCACATACACTGTTGGGAAGAATGCAAGAGATGAGAAAAAGCACTGACTTGGCTATAATCTCTGAAGGGCCCATGTGGGAAAGGCTCGGTCTTCAGCTTGGTGGTCTTGGGAGCTGGTGGAACCTTGAAGAAGTGGAACCTAGTGGAAGGAAGTTAGGTCGCTGGGAGAGTACCCTTGAAGAGGATTGTTGCCTGGCCCTCCCTGCCTCTCTTTTGTTTCCTGATTACCATGAAGTAAGCAAGATCCTCCACCATGTGCTCCCACCATGATACACTGTCTTTCCACAGGTTCCAAAGCCTAGGGCCAACTGATGCTAGGCTGAAACCTCCAAAACTGTGAGCCAAAACTAACCTTTTCTCTTTTTAAGTTTACTATTTCATGCATTTTATCACAGCAACAGAAAGCAAACCAACCCAGGCTTCAAGGCAGACAGACATGAAGTCAAATGCAGACTATAATTACAGCTGTGACTAAATTTGAACTTTGATTTTTTTAATATGTAAAAGGGAAAATAGAGCCTATCTAATACAGTTAAATGTGGTAACATATTTAAAGTTGAATGATGGTGCATTTATAATGTCAGGTCCCCTTTTTACTTTATCCCATTCTCTTCTCTATGCTTTAAATTCTAAACTAGTCCTTACCTATGTTATGGTTTATGTCCACATGTTCCCCCACAGCCTCACATGCTCATTACTTTTCATTTGGAAAGTAACTGGATTATGGGGTTCATCACTGACTTCTATTAAGAGGTGAAATCTGGTTGTAAGATGTACATCACTGGGGGTGTGGCTGGAAGGGCATATCTCCCTCCCCAGCTCCTTCCTTTATAGTGTCTACTTCCAGGATGCCAGACATTAGCAGCTTCCCCTCTGCAGTGCCCCTGTGCCGTGAAGTCCTGCTTGCAGCCAGGCAACTGTGGACTGAAACGGCTACAAACCGTGAGCCAAAATAAACTCCTCCTTTAATTTGTAGGTGTCAGGTATTTTTGTCACAGTGATGCAGAAAGTGGCTAGAATACTTGTCCTTTACCTAATTCCTACATGTCCCTCAGAGTTGTGTCCCCAGTCACTTTAGGGATGAGACTGACCCTGCTATGGAGTTTACTTCCCATGAAATGATGTTTGTGTGTAGAGTATTTTGTTTTATGCCTATTCTGATGAATCACCTCTCTTGACTAGGCAACGAATCCTGAATACCTTTAGCACCCCCCACAATTGGTGGCCCCTAGAATGATCAGCAGACTCAAACATGTCTGACCATGGAAGTCACTGGCTCCTGTCATGTGGCCTGGAGGGGAGTCTAGGAGGAGCAGAGGCCAAATCTAAAGCCAGTGTGTCTTTGACACATGACAGCACTGTATCTGGTGAGTGGAGCCACAGTTGGGTCATCTCTCCTGCCATGCACCTGTGTAGAAAGGCTAGCTACTTCCCAGAACACTCAGGTAGCAGTGCATAAAGGTGGGCAGCAGTGGCAAAGCATGGGTAGGTAATGCCTAGAGAACATTTTACTTTGTTCATGGAAACTCTTAGAAAGAATGAGACCCTATTCATCATTCACCCTTAAGAAATGAGTCTGAATTCCTGCTTTGCAGCTAGTTTCTTTATCTTTACAAATCCAGAGCTGGAAATAACACACACATAGGATGAACTACATATTTGTTGCACTCAAAGGAGAAAACCTAAAATTAGAGAAATGGAGCATGGTTTTACTACCATCAACAAAAGCCAAAATACTACAGGGACTATGACTTTTCAATCCAAAAAGGTCCCCCCCGAATCCCATCAAAATGCAAAAGAGGATGGGATTAGAGGTATAATAAGTAGGACAATCCACCAGGCAGGAAAGCTCCACATAAGGACTCTTGACATTTTTCTCTTCAGCTGCACAAAATTGGAACTGATATTATGTCTTTAGGTGCTATATACAAAAGAATTCTGCCCAAGCTTCTCACCAAGAGGTGTAAATTATTCATGAAAATGAAAATGTACTGGATCACAACACTTATATAACTTAGCCTTTCCTTAGAGACTCTGAAAATACGTTTATTAATTAAACCTCATGGTAGTCCTGCAAAGGAGTTGCTTCTGAGGGAGGAAAATAAAAGGACGATTGTCTCATTTTATGGCTTCTTGAAGAGAAAAGTTCCTCTGACTCTATATTGCTTTTATAGAACCAAGTTCATCTAAGACTGGCAGAGCAGCCCCTCCAAAACAATAAACCCATTTTTTTCAACCACACTAGCAAGTCTGGATTCTAATGCCATAGCCATGCTGCACAATGGAATTTAGACTCACATTGATAAGTAGTTTTAACTAATTGCTGAATGCAATTTTTGTTTCTGTTTTTGTAAGCAGGCTTCAATTTTATTGTTACCTCCAACCCTGTCTTCTCTACAAAATTATCTGGTAGGGCAAAAATTCTGCCTCGTTTGAAGCAACCAGAGCCAATCCTAAAACCTAATCCCCTCTCTGCTCAGAATTTAAGCAAAAGTTTCAAGGTGGCCCTACTGCTTTGTCAGTACAGCACTGAGAAAGACGGTCCAGCCCTGGTGCTGTTTGCAAGGACTGGACTCTGAGCATGATTGTTTCTGGTTTTTTGAAGAACATCCTTGGGGCTCAGCTGCTGTCTGTAATATGCTCCCAGAAACAAGCAAACTTTGGGAAAGGAGTGTTTCATCTCACAGTTTGAGAATCACAGGGAGAGGCCAGCCACTTGCGGTGTATTTCAGGAGAGAGATCTGACAGGGGCCTACTCCTCCCACACTGGGGCCTTACAGAACCAAGAGATTGTTTTCCTTGTGATACGAACACAGGCCCCAAAATGGGTCAAGTGGTGAATAGCAGGGAATGTTGAATGCCTCCTACATTTGTCTGAATATAGTCCCAACAGATGGCCCTGAATAATAGATATTTTATAAAATTCTGAGATGCAAGAGAGATGAAGTAAACTATGACCTTCTTTTCCTGCATTTCTTGGTTAGCATAGGTTAATTTACATATCCAAGAACCTATACAAATATAGGTTTGAGCTTGCATTCACGTTCATAGATAAGGAGTAAATAAGTAGGGGGCTTTTGAGACTTTCTTTTCTCTCTTTGGTAATGAACAGCAGGCCAGATGAAGCATGCCAGCCATTCTGGTGACATGTCATTTTATTTTTCTAATAAGATACTGTTGAAATTGTTTATATTTATAGAAAACTTATATCAGGCAGTGTGCAAAATGGAATTTTCTGACTTATCAAATATTCTAATAAATAGACCGGTATGTACATACAATATATTATCAACTAACTTTCAATAAATCTTCCTAAGGCCAACCCTCTGTTGAATGGAGGAAAGTTAAAAAAATGTGACAAGGCCTTGAGGTTACTTGTAAACATGAATCAGCATTTTCTGGAGATGTGGCTAATGTGCTGGGTGATACAGTGCCAGAAATACCATCTGACTTCACCAGCTTTCAGGGTACTGATTAGAATGCTCCATAAAGATTCCTAATATCCAATCTGTAAGGATTTTTCTTCCTGGCATGGACTCACAAACCAGAATGAACTGGGCGGATAATGACTCTCCCATCCAGAGAGCTGTAATGTGTATTCTCTCAGTCTGAAGGACTCTTTCTCTCAAGCACAGGCCTGAGGGTCTTGGAGCTCTGGTAGGTGTAAGTGTCACTGAGTCAGGCAGCGGGAAGCCATGTGTTGGGGTGGGCACACCAGAGGCCAGTGAGACCACCTAGCTACTGTCCTGGGAGGCACTGAGTGCAGGTCCCAAGAGGGAACTTCCTTTCATGTCAGACCACATCTCTCTTTCTGCCACCTGACATTTATTTGGACAGCCTTTGCTACAGCATGAAACCATGCCCACATTTCTCCTTGGCTAAAGTAACACTCCCAGTGTTACGAGCAAAGGCAAGACAAAGCAGGCCACTTGTCAGCTGCAACTGTCCTGGTTTAGGCTCTTGTTAAAACCACTTAATGGCCTCTGCAGATTCTCCTGTCTCAAATCCATCTGCTGAGTGCTATTTCCATCACTGTTCTTCCTAAAAACCCTACAGTGGTCCAACAGGGCCTGAACCCTTTAATCTAGCTCTAAAGTGTTGTACAGTGGGAGTCAAACCTACCTTAGAGCTACTCCTGAGAACGGGTGCTCTGGCAGTCGGAATGT
>RJWT010051977.1:0-10667 GCA_004365215.1 Cuniculus paca
CTGGTATGAGACAGGGATCCAGTTTCATTTTTCTAAATGTGTGTATCTAATTTTTTTCAACATTTATAGAAATGACTGTCCTATAGCCAATGCATCTTCTTATTATCTCTGTACAAAATAGGTAGGCTATTGATTAATGGGTTGCCATGTAAGGTTTGTACTCTGTTCCATTGGTCCAGATGTTTATCTACTATATAATGTCAATGCCATTTGCAATACTATGTGAATACCATGATTTTGAGCACTGTAAGTTTGCAGTACATTTATAGTTACAGTTATAAATCAAAATGTCTGAAAATTCATATGCTTCCACAAAAGACAAGTAGATAAAACAATCTTGAGCAATGAGGAAACTTTACATTTCCTTGTTTCAAGTTATATTACAAAACTACAATTATCAAAACAATATGATACTCATAAAAAACAGATATACAGATCAATGGAATAGAATAGAGATTACAGGAATAAATTCATTTATCTATGATGAAGTGATCTTCAAAAAGGATGTCATGAACCCAAAAGGGCAGGAGAATCATCTTTAGAAAATTGAGCTGGGAAAGCTAAATACTCATATGCATAATAATGAAAATTGAAACTTAATTCAAAATCTGTGTAAAAATCTACCTAAAATGGACTAAAGATTAATCTGAAATCATGCACCTACTAGAAGAAAACATAAGAGTAAAATTCCTTAAAATTTATTTTATACTGTTTGACTTAAATCTCGACAGTGATTTTTTTGGATACAATACCAAAAACACAGGTAGGCAACAGAGATAAAAATAGAAAAGAGGAATTATCAAACTGAAAAGTTTTCATACAGTAATGGAAACAATCAACTAAATAGAAAGACAATAAGGACACGGAAAAATTATTTACAAGTAAAATACTGGTACAAGTTTACTAATGAAAATAAATAAGAAATTAATACAAATCAATGCCAAATATCAATTTTTAAAAATAGGCAAAGAACTTGAATTAACAATGATCAAAAGAGGAAACAATAATAGCCAACAAGTATATGAAAATTTGTACAGTATCCTTAATCAACAGAGAAATGTATATGAAGTCTCCTCACACTTGTTAGAATGCCCATTATCAGAATAATGAAAGATCAATATTGGCAATGATGTAGAACGAAGGAAAATCTTTCACAATATTTATGGGAATTCCAATTCATACAGCCATTGTGGAAAACATTGAATCTCCTCAAACATTAAAACTCTTATCATCCAGCTGTAACAGTTCTGAGTATTTAGCTACAGAAGATGAAATCTGGATGTCAAACAAATATCTACACTGTCATATACCTTTCAGCATTATTCATTGTAACAAAGATAGAGAAACAGCATGCATGTCTGTCTATGGATAATCAAGTAAAGAAAATGCAATTAAATATATTCAGACTGTGGGAGATCCTGGTATCTGTGAAAACATGGACATTATGCAAAGTGAATAAACTATATGTGAAAAGACATGATCTCATGTATATGTGGAGT
Organism: Cuniculus paca; assembly: GCA_004365215.1. Lineage (NCBI taxonomy): Eukaryota > Metazoa > Chordata > Mammalia > Rodentia > Cuniculidae > Cuniculus > Cuniculus paca. The sequence continues at coordinate 1,500 of RJWT010051977.1, forward strand.
TTAATCAAACTCAGGCTGGTCTGGTAGTGCATCGTTATAATCTCAACAACTAGGAGGCTGAAGCAAGAAGATAGCCTCAAGTTTGTGGCCCACTAGGACTACATATTGAATTCAAGGCTACACCAAATTACACACCGAGACCCTTTCTCAACAACAAAAAGAGAAAACAAAATAAAAATAAAAATAAAATAAGCCCAGAGACAGAGAGCAGAATGGTATTCACAAAGCTCTTGGAGAAGGAGAAAATGGAGAAATCTTGGTCAAGCGACACGTTTTGGTTATGAAAAATGAATACATTCTAGAGATTTAATGTATAATTAACATTGGTTATACTTGAACATTTTTCAAACATTCGACAAGCCATCTAAGATTTGAGCACTTTTCTGTGTATTCACTATACTTTAGTCAAAAGTATTATTGTTTTAAAAGTTACTGATGCTTCTACCATCAACTGCTCTGTAACTTGTACTATTTACTGTACTCAATTAACACTTTTGCATGGCAACATTTACCATTCTTTAGGCATTTCAAATTATCTTCCATTTAAAAACAGATTGTTTCCATGATTCATTTTTCTCAAACTTTGCCTCTTGGATTTTTTTTCTTCTAATTTCTCCAAATTGTAACTTAACAGCATCTTTCGTCATTAAATATGCATTGAAGAGTTACATAAAACATATTGCTGTCCATTAAGGTCTTTTATTTAATCAGATATATTGAGGAATAGAATCACAGCATCATTTATGATAGAGCTGACAGTGGGGGAATAAGTAACCTAAATAAAATAATGAAAATATCATCTTTTTCAATTAATTAAATATTTCTCCATATTTTGAGCCAAAACAATTTAAAATTTTCCAATTAGATTGTTTGAACTTATATTCCATTACTGAATTCACCCTGAAATAAATCTTAAATCTCAGTCGGTATTTTTTTAATTCAAATAATTCAATTTTATATCAAATTACTCAAAATGTACGTATCCCACACTCCACTCTGAACTTCATTGATGTGTTTTGTAACCTTGTGCACAACTGATCATTACTGTGCTTCAGTAAGGGAGAGATCAATAACCCAGAAATAATTCTTCATGATAGAAATCAACAAATAAATAATTAGGCTGCAGCAGAAATTCTGTTTTCTCCTTACTCCCCTTCTCACCCACATCTCTCCTCAGTACACACAGGCATTCCCAAAAGAACAAGTACAAAAGGACAATTATCACATTTCAATTCCACATTCCTCCTCATTTTGCATATAGATCTACACGTATAAAAGGGTCTGCATGCCCACATGCCATATGCTGAGAAATCCTGGCTTGCAGAGACTGTAGAGCTCTTGGTAGCATTTGTAGATGTGCATTTATTTAAATTTTACAAATTTATACAGCTTCACAAAATTCCTTGGGATTGCCCCCACATTACCATTCTAACAGGAAGATGATTACACGTCTTTCACATATAATTAACTCAATTGCATCCTTATCCTCTTCGGTCATTTTGAGGCCCAATATTTGGATATTAAGCAGTTAGGCCTGTGAGTCGAATCCCAAAGTCTTGGCTTTTTATTCATTTCTCTGAGCCGTTCTTTCCTCAGGCTCAAGCATGAATTTATTCTGGTTCAGTGATATTATCCGCCCATCACCAAGCCATCTCACATCCTCTGCACCATCTGCTTGTGGCATATCTTCACTACAGCTTTTGCAACCAGGAGGAAAGTATTCAGCTGGTGTTCTTTCTTTTTTGATAAGCCCATTATTTTAAATTCAAGCAGTCACTGGAATTATTGTGATTTTTTTTTAATTACATGTTCAAGGATATTCATGATTTGGAAGAGCCATGTTATTGTGGTAAAAGAAGGAATTAGGTATCCTTCTTGTTCTAGGTACTTATGTTTTCAACATTAGTCATTAATAGTAAGAGTTCTGAACAATAGTTGTTTTCCTATTTTTCCTAATGGTTTAATAATTCATCATAGTTCTTCAAATGATTGATACTATGACTGTGCTTTTTCTATTAAATTCCTAAAAGAAGAGAGAAAAAACATTAGATTTGATTGAGTGTTAATGAAGAAATAACACTGTAATGAATACTGTATGACAGTTTCTTTTAGAAATTAAATAGTCTCCCTTTTTTAAAGAGTTATCAATTGTGCAATAGTTCAGTCAGGTGAACACAGTTTACCAAAAAATAACTATTTTATATTTTTAATGGAGTCATCCATTTTATTGTACCTCATCCAGACTTCACTTAGTCGAATTTTTGTTTACCTTACTCAAAGAAGAATGGTGGGGATTCTGATCACCTAGCTGTGATCACACACACACACACACACACACACACGTACACACACAGAAATACACGCACACAATTTTGATTCTCATTTAAACATAATTACATAATTCACAGGTATTGGTCATTTGTATGAATTAGGATCGCATGCAGAGGTTTATTTCCTATCTCTTGGTGGTGGAAGAGAAAAATAACAGTAACCATGATTTGCAGCCTGTGAAGGTTTTTACCCAGTGGAAAAGAAACTCTCACGGTGCCTAATCTAACACCACAGAATATGCAATTGGGATGTTTTCCACAAAGAAAAGGTTCCTAGGGCAGAAAGCATGGGGAGAATGGTGGTGTGTAAATTTTGGGGGCAAAGAAAAGTCCCCATCCCACCATACAGAACAACAAATTTTATCAGACAAAGTAAAAGATTTATTAGATAGAATTTCTGTTGCATTTGGAATATGTATTTGTTTGAAAATATTCATATTCAGTGACATTATCAATACTTGCCCTTTCTTAGTCTTGTTTGCATGTTAAACTCTTTCCTGCTGAATCAAATACAATTTTTGAACACCTAGGAATTTAAATAATTTTATCATTTTTGCAGGGCATTTGAGAAAAATTCTCAAATTTAAAATTTATTTATATTAATACTCTATTAAAATTATATTTGAAAATCAACTTGTGAAATTGTTAGCATATGACAAATATTTGCTATTTATTAGATTATATTAAATGTGAATTATTAAATTAATATTTGATATATATTTAATAATTTGCCTTTTATAAGTGAAGACTTTAACTTTTAATTTTATAGGAGTAAGCATGATTGCAATTAGAAATTAATGTGTATTTATAGAAAAATTATACCAAACCTTAGAAAAGAAGAAACATCTAAAGAAAATAAGTGTATTAAGTAGTGTTAATCTAACTTTTTTTCTTTTTGACTTTTAAGACAGGTTTCACTATATAGTTCAGCTAGCATTGAACTCACTTTGTAGCAGAATCTGGCCTCAAACTAGCAGTGATCCTCCTGCCTCACCCTCCTGAGTGCTGGGATTACAGGTGTGCACCATCATGCCCAGCCTAATGTCACTTTCTATTTCCAATCATCACTAATGTAAACCCTTTAGAATACAATTTTTCAGTTATTACACATTATATACCAAATGTACATTAAGAAACATATTTCTTTTATTAAATAAAAAATCATTGTTTTGTTGTCTATGTTGTAAATATTTTACATTAATGAGAGTTCTTTCATTCCATGTTTTTTTAAAGAATATTATAGTCCACTAAAAGGATAAACTGTAATTTATTTTTATCATTTTCATGAGATATGTAATTTTTATTATTTTGTTTTATACAGATGAAAATAAGAAATAATCCTTTTTATCACATCTGTAGTGATTTCTCTGGAAAAAATTCTAGACTATGTGCCACAAATTTGGGGGGAGGGTCTTTTTTTTTGAGACAGTGTCTTTCTGTGTAGTTCAGGCTGGCCTTAAACTCACTACGCAGACCAGCCTGGCCTTAAACTAGCAGCAATCATTCTGCCTCAGCCTCCCGAGTACTGGGATTATAGGCATGCACCACCATGCCCAGCAATGTGTCACAAACATTTTAAAACTTAATAGTGAATGACAAATTTGTCTCTTTAAAGTTGTACCAATATTACTGTCATCTGAGAGAATCTGTTTCTCCATGATCTTGCTAATACTGAGCATTGCTATTTCATCCATTTCATTATTGCTAATTTTATCATAGCAATTTTTGATTAATTATATTCTGGCTATCAATTGTATTTGCTTAAAATGAAAATAGCATAAAATCATGTGTCCAAAGCTCATGACTCTACATACATTCTCAATAACTCTTATCTCTCTTCTTGACCCTTCATAAATAGGGATCATATTTATAACTACTTGTTATAAATGAATTCTCCAAGAGTAACTCTCCTTTCTGCATACCTATGGTCTGCTCTATCTTTTTAAAGAACCCTGAATGGGAAACACATATTAGTTTCAAATCGGGTTTCTTTGTAGGCCAGATAGTAATTAGTAACTGAAATAACAAGGTATGTTTCTGTATGTGTCAAAGGTTGAGCACCCACTGAAACAATGGATATTTCTAAATTCATGCTTCCTAAATTGTGACAGAAACCCAGTGCATATATAGTATCATTTCACTCCTTCATGTATTCCTTTTGGACCATGTGTGGCAAAAGTAGAACCAAAACTAACAGTTAATTGGCATCTCCGCTGTTCCAAGAGTCTTGTGTCTTCTCTCAGCACCTAAGAAATTGATTTGTTAGCTTGATATTTGCTAGCTTGAAATTGGGGTAAATATCTCAGGCCCTTCAGAGATTTTAAAACAGTTGAGAGCACCTACATCTGAGGAACATACCTGAGGAAAAATATTCATGTGCATTTCTAAAACAACTTAGGCCCAAGCACAATGTTAACTACTTAATTCAGTCCTTGAGTGAGTTAGGTAGCTTGGCACAAGAGGAGAAAACAAGAAAGAGAGAGGAAAAGGAAAAAAATGGAGAAGGATAAATAATATGTGTATGTGTACATCTTTTATATGAAATACTTTTTTATAGATGTATAGTATATGTTTGAGGGCCATAGATAAATTCTTAGACTTAGAAAATTTGCAAAGTAAACTACAACTCACAATGAAGCAATTCAGGCATTGAGATACCTTGATTCCTGTTTTGGAAAGGTTATGGATGTAAAAGTCATCTTTGAAGATTAAGCATTGATTGAAAAATGTATTATTTCTTATATTATTACACTAATTTGTGTGAAAGAAAATCACATCAGGACTATGAACAGGGTTTACAGGAACAATTTTTTAACATAGTATTCCAAGATTTTCTATGTAAAACTATGGTAATAATCCAAACAGAAAGTAAGTTTGGCATTTTAAGTGATATAAAATACAGTTAATTTTGCATATTATTAGGGATCAAGCATAATCATCAAATGTTTCCCTTTTCATTCACAAAAACATGCACAATTCTTAGGATATAACTAAGGTTTCTGATATTTGTTATATTCATTTTAATTTACTTATTTCCTTGTTTTGATTTTTTTCCCTGTGTTTGTATATGCATTCGTTTGTAAAAATACATGTCAATGAGAAAGCAGAAAGCATATCAGTAAGAAAATGCTGAAATATGCTAAAGTCAAAATCTTAATTATTTATCTTTTCCTTAAACAGTAAAGTAATTCAACTGCTCCAGATCTTTATCAATGTTATCTGGAGCAGACTGTCATTTCCCTGTGTTCTTCAGAGACTTGTCACAAAATTGAGAGATGGGGTTTGCTTCAAAGAAAACTTTTAACTTAAAAGAAGTAAACAAAACAAAACCAAAAAAAAAAGGCTAAGAATAGGTCATGTTGTGACTACATGTTCCATGACATATTCTGTTCCCAGAATTGATTTAGGAGTTGAAGGATGAATATAAAATGAGTGTTAAACTTAATTTTACTGTTCTTTAATGTATCATTTCTGTTTATCTTTAACATTAATGAGGAATATAATGTATGTATTATGAATTTGCAATATGTCATCCATTAACATAATGTCCAGAAAAATCACTTCTTGTATAGAATTGGGAAACATGAGCCCCAGTGTAAACAAGGAAGTGACATGCGTATTTCTTTTCATCTCTCTGGGATTTATTTTTAAATTTAGAGGAATGATTCCAATGGTTATTACCATTGTAGGAGATTGTAGCATTGTGTGAGAATGTACAAAAAGCCATAGGCCTGGAGGATGGAACAAAAAATACTAACATACAGCATGTAAATGTATTGACCTAGCACAAGGAAGGCCTTAGCTGGATGGTCTTTAAAATTCTAAGACCTAAGACATAAAACCAACCTATCAAACACTTGACATATTAAATCATCACCACTACTATTAATAAAGACTATTTCTATTTCTACGATTTGTTACTACGACTAAATCATTGAATATTTGGCTAAAAATGGTCAACTATAGTCTGGGATAAAAAATATAAATGCTGTATCTTGTTTTGTAAGTACAGTGTAAAGAACTAGACATATATCATGTGTTCTTAGTGCAATTAGAAAAACCTTCCATCATAATTTTCATGATTTTTCAATATTTATAATCAATGTTGTGTACTTTATAGCAACCAATATAAAAAGATTAAACTTGAAATAATGAAAATATAAAAGCAACAAGTATTTACATGCTGAATATTGAAGAGTTTTCTCTAGAATATTTACAGTATATAATACTATGATATTCCCTAATTAACCAAGCCTCTGTCATTTCCAACATCTTTGAGTACCAAAAAATGTGTTAATTTATACAACATTCCATCATATATAAAACCAAGTCAAGAACAATTATTGGATGCTTGCTAAGCACACGAAAAAATTATAATAGGTGAATCTATACTTTTTTTCTTTCAAAGGAATTATACCTTTACAAATGCAAGGGAACAGACATACGATCTATAGATCTACAAAACAAAATACTTTTAGTAATAAAGAAATGCAATTTTATGATCTTAGAAGAGAAGATAAATTCACCGAATGGACTTAGGGAACATCCACAAGAGTGGGAGTTCCTAGCCATGAAGGTATTTCACCGACTGAGATAAAAAGGAGCATTCCATATGGATGGCGGAAACATAGTCAGAAAAATAAGCAAGCGCAGAACATTTTCAAAACATACTGAATTATCCAGTATGCAGCCAAAGCTGAAAGTTTAGCGATTGGAAAGTAAAGGAAATCAGATTAAAATTCATCCATGGAGGCATCTACTAAAGATTTGCATCTTATCTTTGTATACCAGGGTCCCATCACAGCTTGGGAGAACAATGTGAAAGTTTAACTTTAAATATGATCCTGTGCCCGTGGCCCTGTCCACCATCCTTGTGCATACTTTCTAATTTGTTCAAGTCTATTTTCTCAATGGTAAAACTAAAATATTAATCATAACAATTGTGTGGCACAGACAAGACTAAAATGATTTAGCAAATGTCAAGTCATATCATAAATACAGATGAAATAAACATTATTCCCTACCTGCAAAAGAGTGTGCCAAAATATTAAGTGGAACGCCAACTCAACTATACACAATAATGATCCTTTCAAAGAAAAATAAATCATTATCCCATACAGTTTTATATTCAATATAGTTGTTAAAAAATTAGTAAGACACATGTGGAAAGTATGTGATTTTTTTTCTTAATACAGCGTCTTTTTCTTAACAATTCTATTTCATAAAAGAGAATGTTCTATAATGTGACCATGCTACATAGCATTTATATACATCGTGTTCAAGTAAACTGACCATCTGCCCAGAGAAGTGACTCCAACTTTAGGAAAAGAATATAGGTATTTGCTACAAAATCTGCAATCCAAAACAAAGCTCTACACAAAGTTCATTGAGGCAAAAAAATGATATAATATGAATAACAGAAAATAGGTTTTCAAGTTCCCAGAAAGGGAGGATATTAGTGCACAAATCAGTGGTGGTTGAGTATTGAGTTTTGTTTTAATAGTGTTTGAGCTCCTTTTCATTCATTAGAAATCAATATTGTTCTTTTACATTGTAGGATTTAAAACTGCATTTTTTACAGCATAGCAGCAATCCAGCAAGTTAACTAATAAAGTCTGTGTGAGCTATCTGTTCTTTTATAGCTCATTACTTTTCAAAGTGCTGTTAGCTCCAGGGAAAACCAGGCTAAACATTTTCTCCTGCACAGGTTCACAGAAAAAGCATATTTGATATATTTGATTACTGTAAGGATTTCAGGCTTTGCTTAATTGTTGGTGATCATTATGAACCCAAAAGAAAAAGATAAATGTGTCATGACAATTAAGAGTATACTTAAGACGTGTATATTTTAATTATCACAGACTTATTTCCATCAATAAGAGAAAACAACTTTCAATAGACTAGTGAATGTCTTCTTATTTCTTCACTATAAACAGAAGCAGCCTAAAATTTATACTAAAGTGAGTCTCTTCTCTCGCTATCTGCCATGCCTTTTGATTTCCTCCTGCTCATCAAAAGAAGCTTTTACACCTGCTCAGGTGAACACCTACAGCCTGCTCACACGCATACACGCACAGTGTCTGGTTACATCTCATCAAAATCCAAAAGTGTTCCTGTTGATCCAAGTTATCGACTTTAGACAGTATGTTTAATGAAATAATACACGTCATTAACTGAATGCCACTTCATCTCTCATCATCTAGACAAATCTTGAGGAAGAAAATGACACTTTCACATTACATGCAATAACATTTAAGACACAAACACATTTCCGCATTTGCGGATTTACTTTCACATTACATGCAATAACATTTAAGACACAAACACATTTCCGCATTTGCTTCTAAATTTTCATAGCATAAATTGGACTTCATGTAGGGGCAAAAATCCCTCAATATTCTATCATTTATCTAAATATTCAATCTGTAAACAGGATAAAAAAATATCATGTGAAACTGTTTGCTCGTGCATTTTGGCCTTTCTATAGCATTAGAAATACACAGGAGAATAAATAATCTTTCAGAAGTTGGTATTGTTGCAACCAGTATGTGCCAGCAAATAAAAGGTGTAGTGAGAAATTCAAACCTGGAGGTCGAAATTACTGACGAAAATCAGTTGGAGTTGCTAAAGAAATAGCCATCTTTCCTTCCTAGGATTCATCCCTTCATTTTCTTCCCTTTTTTCCCCTTTTCTTCCTTGCTTTCTTTCCTTCCTTGCTTTCTTCCCCTTGCCCTGCCCTGAACTTTCTTTTCTCTTCCCTTCTCTTCATCCCCTTTTCCCCCTCCTCTCTTCCTTTCTTTCTTTGAGATAATGTCTTCATGTTGCTCAGTCTGATCTC
>RJWT010051978.1:0-10620 GCA_004365215.1 Cuniculus paca
TGCTTTTTTTATCTATGTCTTCTTTATAGGTGTTTAACAATTCTTTTATTATGTTTTTCATTTCTTCTTTTACCTGAGATAGTATTTCTGTCCTCATTTCTTTTATAGCCTCATGAATTTGTCTCTTTACTTCAGTTTCCATCCCTGCAGAAACTTCAGGTGTGCAACTCCTGATCTCTTTCATGTTTTTGTCTCCTGGACTTGCTCTGCTTCAGTTGGAGTATAGTGACTTTTGCTTCTTCATCTTGACATTTTCCTGGATTGTTCCAAACAAGCAGGTAGTGGGGTCCTGGGCACTTTCCATGTTGGCTACAATTTCTCTGAAGCAAGACTGTTTGGTTTTTCTAGCCAGTGCTGGCTAATGGTATCTGATGGTGGTCCTTGGGTGTGTGGTTCAAGTCTGTCTGCTAACTTTCCCCAGCCTGTGTTGGCTCCCCTATGGCTGGTGGAGTGTGCAGAGGGGTAGGGATACCCATGCTTCTGGATTAAGCTGGGTACCTGCCCACAATGGCCCTTCAAGTGTGCATGCGGGTGGAGCTGGCAGGAACATACATGATGGCCTCTGGAATGTGCATGGGGGCAGGATTCAGTCCAAGCAATTTCCATGGGTGTGCACTCAACTGGCAGCAGGAAGCTGGCAGCAGTTTTGGTTCTGGTCTTATTCCACCCAACTCCAAAATGACTCCCCACCAATCGCTCTCTCCCATGGGAGGACTGAGTCCTCTGCATTCACTGCCAGCCAGTGCAGTCCTCCACATTCACCGCCCCCTTCCACCACTGAATCTCTTTGCAGAGGCCTCTGGGGTCACCAGCAGTCACCATCACCATGGCCGTGTGTCCCCAGGTTCCAACAGCTCCTCTCGCATGATGAGTCAGGCTCCAGGCTAAGGCTCCACCAGCTACTGCACCTTTTTCTTCATTTAAATTTTTCTTTTTAGTCTCTCTGTGGGCTTCAGTTCACACTTTAGATTCTTCCTAGGTCCAGGGGACCCACTTCCTTCCTTCTTGTCTTCCCCATGATGCTATATTTCAGCATCTGAGCTGTTTCTCTCAGAGAAGTTGTTTATTCTGCTGCTTACTGTTCTGCCATCTTCCCAGAAGTCCTCAGAAAGGTAGTTTTAATTCAAAGAAATGTTAGAGTAAGACAAACCAAATTACACATAGTTTATTTTATATCATTCAAAAGTTTCAACCTAATCAGTCTACAGTAAATCACAACCTCATTTACAAATTTCTTTCTAATATTTTGCAGATTACAATTATATCCATGTAGCCAACATCCTTTTACTAGTGATCCAGTGGCCTAAGTACATAGCAGTGTTGGTATATTTTTTGAATTGTTATAGTTACTCATATCAGTTATGTAATTTTAACCACATTAGGCTCAAAAATCAGAAGACCTGAGTAATATTTTGCTATATGTCTGTAGTCATATGAGATGATAAGTGAACACTTAGGAACTTTATATGCTATTATCTATTCCTAATCACCTTTCAAAAACCCACCTTGAATCCTCTTCATTGGACTTTTTCTCCCCTTTCAATACCTTATGGTGATATTAAATTGCAACTTTTGATGGCTTGGGGAATGCACTCCATCTATATCCAAACTACAGCATTCATTTATGTCTTGCCACAGGCCCACAAGGAAGTTACTAATAGTGTTAGGCTAACTTTATGGTACTTACAGATGAGGAATTAAATGAGTTTAAGGACTTTGTCATAGTCAAACAAGAAATAATTCCTCTAGAGGCAAATGAATTCAGGCAAGTGATTACAGAGGACATGCGTAAAGTCCTAGAGTTGTCAGCATTATTATTAATGTAGAGTGCAAATTTTAGATTCTTTGGAGAGTCATCCTACAAAGACAATTCTCAGGCTAAATGAAAGAAGTGAATGACATGCAGAAATAAAACTATAAGCCCTGGGTACAGTGCAAAAAGAAATGGCTAAAGTTCATAAGACTATAACCCTTCTGTAAACACCCACAAATATCACCAAGTGAAAAACTGTACCATATAAATTGTTATCACATCATAATACACACACTTTCTATCCCTACCAGAAAAGTGACAGAATGCATCTTTGGAGTAGGAGGAATAATGAATTTAATAAATTGAGAAAAAATTTATTAGTGTTTAATCACATATGATCTTAATATATAAGGTTAACTGATTTTACTAAATATTTCCATTCATTCATTTAATGTATGTGTGTATATATGCCTATAAACGTGCAGCATTTAAAATTTGTCAGGTGTTACTCTTTGCATCACTGTTAAGACAATAAAGCACACAAGGTTCGCCTGTAATATATTTTTATGTTATTTCGGTATGTGGGGTGTGTAATAAATAAAGTCACCTAAAGTAATACAACGAGCTAGGTTATTTTGAAAAAAGTACTTTGAAGAAAATAAAACAAGGTGAAACTGGAGGTTCAACTGAGATTGAGAGATAGATCAGAGGCCTTATCGACAGCCTGTTACTTGATGAGAAACAGGAACATTAGGAAGGATTCAGTCATGTTGAATTTTGGGGTTAAGGTGTCCTTGGCATACGAATCTACATGAATGAAGATTGTAAGTTAGAAATAAGCTTAGAATGCCAAACTTTCACAGAACACCAGCATGGACAGAAAAGAGAGACAAAGAGATAGCAATGAGATGAGAGGGATAGGATAGGCCCAGGTCATGAAAGGTCTGTCACATCAGGATGAGAACCTTGAGTTTGTTTTTTCAATGAGGTGTGAAGTCACATGATGCATGAGTGAGCAAAAAAAAAAAATCTACATTTTAAACACTGTTTCCTTGTAGAGAACAGATTTTAGGGAAATAGGATTAATGAGAGTAATTATTCTGCTATCACAATAGTGAAGACAATTATGTCAAGTAACATGTTATATGAGTGTTCCGCTGCTGCTATCAAAAATTATCACAAACTTAGCATGCAGAAACAGTGGAAATTTCTTGTCATATACTTCCTGAGGTCAAAGCTCTGAAATAAGCACCTCTGAGCTAAAATCAAGGTTCCAGAAGGATTGTGCTCTTTCAGAAAGTTCTAGAGAATAATCTGTTCCCATGTCTTTTGCAACTTCTAGAAGCCACCTCCATTTCTTGATTTGTGGCCTTATCTCCTAGCTGTGCACTATATCATTCATGTTTTATCACACTATCATGTTTATGGCTTTCTGTCTTCTACCTGCCTCTTTCCTTTATAAGAACTCTTCTGATTACACTGAGTGCACTCAGATAATCTAAACAATCTTTTCCTCTTAGGGTCTACTGATTTCCAATCCCTGCCTCTTTGGTATGTACCTAACATATTCATAAGTTCCAGGATGTGCACATCTTCTGTAACAGATTGTTATGTCTACCACAGATAGTAATATACAAAGGAGATGCAAGAGATGATCAGAATTGAAATGTAATTAAACAGTAAAACCAACAAGATTCATGACTACATTGGATATGAAGCAGGCAGCAAAAACAGTTAAGAGAGTTTTACCAAGTCTGGGTGAAAAGGGTACCATTTTCAGAAAATAGGGCATTTCATTGTGAGAGCTTTGATTGCATAGAACGAATTGATGTTGGAGTTTTAAATTTCAGAATATTTTGCTTAAATTTCTTTTTGTAAACATTTTCTGTTCAACTCTCTACCTTGTATGGTACAACAATAGTAAATAAATTATTTTTATTCTTTCTAATTCACTTGATTTTCTAATGATTCTATTTCATGGTATATATAAATTTTAATCATTTGGTGCTAAATGAGAGAGCAATTTAGTTTGGAAAAAGGTAATGCCATCCACCACTCAAGTGTTTTGACAATGTAATGAGAATTCTCTGGCATGGTTTGCCATCTCACTCCAATAATACAGAGTACTCAGTGCAAGCAGATAATTAGTACTCTTACTTTAAAGGAAAAATTAATTCATTCCATATAAAATAAATGTAATTCCAGTAAAAAGAAATATATATATTATCTTGAACTGCAAATATCTGTAGAAAGAGGCCACAGTTCTAGGAGTTTTCAGATAACTTACCAAATAAAGCTAAAACTTAATATTACACTTATTAACAATAGGTAAGAATTTATAAATTTCATCCTTAAATTATTCAGAGAAGTATGTGTGATTGAGTGGAAGGACTTGCTATGACTCTCTAAACACTGAAGAAGAAAAATCAGACATAAATGTGTCTAGTATTGCATTCACAGATGCACTTGCAAACCCAATTAAACAGCAGTAGGAATAGATGTATCCACAAAGAATACTGCTATCAGTCATAGAACCCTGCAGGGCCTGAGAGACCATGAACTTTGTTCCTCAAAGATGGTGGGTAAGTAACAGTAGATGGAGAAGGTTAAAGGCAATAGAGCACCTTTGTAACATAAGAAATACTTTTAAAACTCAGTAGTAAGTTAAACAAACTCTTCACCTTGGAGGATTACTGTTCTTCCAGGATGAAAATCAGGCCACCAACATTCATGGATATTGGCTATAACCGTCAACATAAAGTGACTTGCTCACCTTACTTAACTGAAAGGGGGTTGTGTGTGTGTGTGTGGGTGGGTGGGTGTGTGTATGTCCAGAAGGCAATAACATTTTTATAGGTTTAGCAATGAATGTTTTATCTTTATAAATTCAACTCTTTCGAAAGTCTACACTATTAACTTTTTTCACATATTATGCTTTTATTTCATAAGCAAAATTGATTTTAAAAATCCATTGTAACTTCTATTTATGACAAAATTAACATTTTAAATAAATCCAGTAATTGAATCCATTTCCTTTAAACAAAGTACTAGAGAAAGAAGAGTTTGTAAAATTTAACCGATTTTTCCTCGTATTGCTTTTCATATAAACAAATAACAGTGTGACTCAGGGATCCAGCTGCTTTCATCCCGTGGCTCTGCCCTCACCCCATACAGCCGCTGTGGCCTCCATAGCAGTAGCCCTTGCTGTTCAACCCTCCCTGGGCGCACACCTTCATCTCCTTGGGCAGAGCCCGTCAGTTTCGCGTTAGTGCAACGTCATTATCCCTTGTGCAAAAAGAGAAAAACCACGACTGTGCAGCAATGTGACAAGTGCATTTCAAATGTCATAAATGCTATGAGATAGGCACATTTCATACCTTTAAAATATGATGACAAAGTCAGAAATATTAAGAAATTAAAGAAATTGAAACTTTCCTTGTCAAGGAGTTCACTATTGCAGAAAGCTAAGGTTGTGTGAATTGTTATAACCAGTTTTAATTTTTAATGTAAAAGTTAGTGGGTTAGTCTCTGAACCTCATTTTGGAATATAAAGAAGTAGGTGTGGTATGATTCATGTGCTTAAAATACTCTGCCCTGTGTACACTCACATTTGAGTAAATCATTATTGAGAATACCTTTTTGTTCGTAAATGTTGATAAAAATTATGCTAAAATTAATTTCTCAACAGTCATTTTATAAGTGAGAAAGTATTTGTGTAACTGTATTTTGGTGACATGGTGAGAAATCAGTCACTTACATACCCACAAATATTAATTTCAATATAGTATTCAAAAATACCAAAAGAGAAAAATATCAATGTCTATTGTTGCTAATCAACTTGACTTACTAATGAAAAAAAATTTGTTCTTGTAATTTTTTAAAAAAATTTGCTAAAGTCAATTACTTATGTTTTACAATAAATCACATTCAGCTACATATAATATTTTACTTAAATTCTTCAAATATATATACAAAATAGTAAATGGTTGTTATTAGTATTTTATCTATGAAACATTTAATGATTTGCATTTTAATTTTAGTGAAATGAAGTGTTATTTTAACAAAGTGCAGATTTTATGTTAGGATAAAACAATATACATACAATGAGAAAATAATGCATGTAGTTATCCAAGCATGGTGGTACGCCACTATAATTCCGGCACTCAGGTGACTGAGGCAGGAGAATCACAGTAAGTTAGAGGCTAGCCTGGTCTATGTAGTTAACTAAAGGCTCACCTGAGATGTATAGCAAGACCCTGTCTTAAAAAAATTTTTAAAATATAGTTGATGATTAAATTAGCAAATAAGGAATTCAGTTATATTACTCATTCATTAGGGATGGAAAGAGAACCATCAGCTACTTCAGTAATCAGGAAAAAGTTGTTGGTTAAACATTAAACCCATGAAAAATATGTTCAACACCACTAGTCACTTGAGAAATACAAATTAAAACAACATTAAGATTTCAACTAACCCCAGATAGAGTGACTGTCATCAAGAAATCAACCAATACTGACAGGACTGTGGGGGGAGGGCGTGCAGACAGGTCCAAGCATTGAAATCAGAGGTGGGATTGCTCAGAAAACTAAAACTAGAAATTCTATTTGATTCAGCTATTTCCCTTTGAGGTATCTTCCCAAAAAAGTTTGAAACATACCACAGTGATGCATGTATATCCATGTTTATAGTAACACAATTCATACTAGCTAAACCTTGTGAGCAACCTATAATACCCATCAACAAATGATGCATAAAGAAAATGTGGTATTTATAAACAGTGGAGTACTGCTCTATTGTAAAGAAAAATAAATTTGAGTCATTTGTAGGAAATGGATGTCCTTTGAGACCATAATGTTAAGTGAAGTAAATCAGACACTCAAGAGTGAACATCTTTTTCCCCTTATATGAAAAAGTTAAAATATAAGTGAAGCATGAAATAGAAGACAGACAATAAGAAAAGGGAGAAAGGGGAAAAAATTATTGTATTCTAAGTGTGCTTCTCTTGTCACTTTCACTCCAACATGGTGTGCCAACTCATTTCGCAGGATTTCCATTTCTTTAGATATGTTAAAGTCGTTATTGTTGCTACAAGCATGGTTTATTTTTAATTAAATAAATAAATAAATATCCAGAATAGGTAAATTTATAAAAGTAGAGAATAGCTCAATGATTGCCTAGATTTAGGTGGGGGACAATAAAAGCTAGTAGATAGACTCTTTTTGGGCAGGACAATAAAAATGATCTAGAGATGGGTGTGGTGGTGCACTCCTGTAATCCCAGCACTTGGGAGGCTGAGGCAGGAGGATCATTGTGAGTTTGAGACCAGCCTGGGCTACAAAGTGAGCTCAAGGCCAGACTGAATTGCATAGCAAGACTGTGTCTCAAAAATACAAAAAATAAATAAATAAATATAAAAATGATCTAAACTTGATTGTGGTCATGTTCACACAACTCTAAAAATATGCTAAAATCTATTGGATCTTACACTTTAGATTTATAAATTTCATAGTATGTAAATTTTAATTCAATAAGGCTGTGTTTATTTAAAAAATGTGTGTACCCCCGAATCAGTTTGCATGTGTAATATAACAGCCAAACTTGTTATGTGGAATAGATATTCTGGCCACTAAGGTCTGTTTTGTTTTGTTTTGTTTTGTTTTGCTTTGTTTCCTCCAAGGATTTTTTTATTAACGCTGGCACTCATTAATATGAAGTTGGCTTTCTACGAGCTGAAGAGAAATCAGAGAAACCTCAAAAGCTTCTCTTAATACGCTCTGCCTTAGGAGAGGGTGCTCCCTCTGTGAAGCCAGTACAGCAGGATACGGTGCTTTCTCTAACATATTTTAATACAATACAAATTTCCAGTTCTCTCAGGTGCAGCATCTCTTAGCACTCTCTGCCTTATAAAAATATATTTTGCATGAATTAAAGACACAGGGCCAGGCTCTCATCCTTTTACCCTCCAGGGGAATTTCTACTCATCAACTCTATTTACACAGGATTTCCCCAGAGTAGGAGAAAGAGAATCTGGCCTGTAGTAGTTTATTCTCTTTCCTTAGTGCACTCTTTCTGGGATTGTATAATTTGAAAAATCTTATTTTTCCAATTTTCTCTTCCAACATATTTCTCCTAAAGTCTGAGTCTTATCATTTCATTTGTCTTGATATTTATCCATGACTCCTTTGTCACTGAATCTTCTCTGCAGTAGTACTGATACTCTGAGATGCTGGTTTCTTAAAAATTTCTTCTCTTTTTGTCTGTTCATTGAGATGGACATGAGCCATAAGTAAAAGGAAATTCCTAGCTAGTTTAGTTTTTCTCAATATTTATAAACTGCTGATTAATAAGACTTTGCTTTCCGAATATTAGGAATATTAATGTTCTTCCTAAAAACTTATGCTTTAGATAAAATAGGTTTTATTTAATCACTTAAAATACAGGAAACTCTCATGTGTCTATAAAGGATGCATGAGCAATTTATGTGTTATTTGACAAATGGTTAAAGTGAAAAGAATAAAACTTGGCAACTCATTGAAAAGTGATAATCCATTGCTTCAACAAGAGTTGCTACTCATCATACTTTAATTACAGTAATATCTAATGCAAATCTTATAACTTTTTAAAAGTAGAAAAGAAAAATTGATCTGGATGTGAAAATATTATGACATACAAACATGTTCTAATTTTTATTTATCTTTAGTTTCAATTTTCTATGTCTCTATTATTTGTTCTTAAAAAGTAGTACAATCATGTTTCTGTAAATCAATTAATGGCTTCATAATTCAATCTATGAAATTATAATCTGTGGTGAAAACTTCTTTTATTCTAAGCAACTAAGATATATGAGTAGAACTGACAAGATACCCTTCTTCATGGAATTTATATGAGAAGGAATATCCGAGTTTGAGAAGGGAGGTAAAGGATCCTTTGTTAAAGCATGTAAGAGAGTAAATAATATATGATAGTGTCAACCAAAGGCTGAAGTAGAAAAAAAGTAATGGGAAGAAAAAGTGATTTTAAATAGAAAGATCAGAATGAGTTTTAGTGGGAAAGGGCTATTTTTTAAGAGCTAAGGCAGAATAAGTAGATGAAGATACGTGAATGAAGATTATTGCAAACTGATTAAAAAAACAGTAATAGTTTGCAGGAGTCTCACTGTGAGTATGTATTCAGAATTGCAAGGAGAACGGTGCAGTCACACAGAAGAGCAAGAGTAGATAATTAGGAAATAAGATTATCAAGATGGGAACGTGCAGATCACATTGAGCATAGCAGGCACATTACAGATATTGGCAATTTCATGCAGAACAGTGACGATCCATTACGGGATTCTGAACATTGGATTGACATACTGTGACCTACATTTTAAAACTTCTCTGTGGCTGCTATGTTGGAAATAGGCTATGGTTAGGGAATGATAATAAAACTAGAAAAAGATGACAGTGACCTAATGTTGGATAATAACAGTAGCAATGAAAAATATGATCCAAAAATATGGCAGTATTTTGAAGGTAGAGAAAATAAGATATGATTTGAGATTGGCTTTGGAGTATTACAAACAAAAATATCAAGGAGTTCACACTTTGAACTGAAAAATAGAAGGATAGGGTTACCACCAACGGAGACAAGAAAACTACGAGATGAGTAAGTATTTAAAACCCAGCTATTAAATTTGTATTTGTTGTTCAAAATTCTTTCTTAGATATCCTCACAGAGTTAGGAATAGGTACTTAATTTTTTAAGGGACTATATGGGAGAGAAGACTGAATTAGAACTGTAAATGTGGATATTGTTTACACAGCGACACTGCTTAAAGCCAGGAGTCTAGATGATTTACTTATGAAATGAATACGAATAGAGAAGAGGACCAAGGTTTGAGTCTTCGGATTACCCTATATTTAGATATTGAGGAAAAGTGGCAAAAACGACGAAGGTACTTAGAAGAATAAGTAGCAGTAAAGTAGAAAAACAAGAAAAGTGGGTTACTGTGGAAGAAAAGTAAAGAAAGTGTTTCTAGGGATAGGGTGGGATCAACTTCATCAACTACTAAGAGGTCATTTAAGGAGAGAAACGAGAATCAAGCATGAAAACTAGCATTGTGAACACATCACTGACTCACCCAGAATTGTTTTGATGCAGACAGAGGACACTGAACGATGTGTTCTATGGATTTAACTGCATTTCTTCAAAGTGTGTTCAAGTGCTAATCCCAATGTCTATGGATGTGTCTTTATTTGAAGGCAGATGATGAAGTTAAGATGAAGACTTCAGGGTGAACTCCAACCTGTGTGACTGTGTCTTTGTTACACGTGAAAATTTACATGGAGACAGACTTGTGGAAAAAATGTGAAAATGAGGGTGAATAGCATCTCTAGGCCAAGGAGTACAAGAGACCACACAAACTAGGAAGGAAGCACGGAGCCGATTTTCCTACACAGCCTTCACATTAGATTTTGATTTCTTTCTTCCAGAACTGTGAGAGGACAGATTTCTGTCCATTTGAGCCACTCAGGTGGTGGCTTGCTCATCCCTTCCTAACCCAGGGAGGCTGTTCGAGCCTCCTGAGGCTACCAAACTCTATGGGGGCACAAGTCCCGTATGTGAAATGGTGTAGTATTTGCGTATAACCTAGGTACATTCTCCTGTGTACTTTCAGGAATCTCCCAGTTACTTCTAATGCCCAACACAATGTAAATAATTTGTGTATCATTCAAAATATACATACAAGTTCAGTAGAGATACATTGTTTCTTCTCCTTTCCATCCAAGGTTGGTTGACTCAACAGCTAGAGACAGGAATTTGGAGGGCCACTTGTATTTTGTTACCACAGCTTCGAGAGACAAATACAGAGTGTGTATAAGAAAGTC
>RJWT010051979.1:0-10628 GCA_004365215.1 Cuniculus paca
CAACTAAATCGATGGCTTCCATAAACCTAGAGAAACACAGAATTTTGTTTTTGGAAAAAATTCATTCCAAGAGGAATCTTAGAAGTTATCTAATTTATTCTTTGCATGTAATTGTTTTTACGATGAGCTGTCTTTCCTGCAAGCAGTTAATGTAAAAACAAAGAACATGGATTTCAGTGACAGGACACCTGGGTTCTGATTTGGGAGTTACACCTTCTAATAAAAGGAAGAATTACAATAGCCAAGCATTTATTCATCACAGCATTTTATCATTTAACAAAAAATTATTAAGTATTTACTAGTGTCAGGTACTGTGCTAGGCACTAAAGGTATAGCAAAGAACAATGATGAAGTCTCTGCTGTCAGGGGGCTTGCATTTTAGTGGGCATAAAATGTCTGTAATATGCTAATAAAACAGGATAAGAGGACAGGGTTACTGGAGATGGACCCTGAGATAAGGTAACATTTAAACAGAGACCTACATGGAGGGAGTGTCCTGTGGGGAACCTAGAAGATGAAGATCCCAGGTAGAGGGAGCAGCCAATCTCAAGATGGGAGTGTGGATGGTCCATTTAGGTAGCGCAGCAGATGCCAACATAAGTAGAGACAATTAAGTCAGAAAAGGGTAAATGAGAAGATGAAGAAGTAAACTCAGTTTTCTTTTATAGTAAATTAGGATAATTGTCCTTTCTCTCCTGGATTATTGTGAGGACTTAAAAGTCTGAAGACAACTAAGTAATTTTTTAACACTTAAATCCTAATGGTACTGACAAGGTAGGGTTCATAACTTGTTTCTACTTTCCTCCAATGTCCTTATCCACTTTTGCAATAGCCCCAGTATTCCACTAGAGACTCCATTAGAGGAAATTTTCTTCAGCTCCAAATTAGTCTCCAGCCTTCCCTGTTTATTCCACTTTGATTTATGTGTGTATGCCCCTTTCTCTATCCTTCCATTATTTCTCTGGTTCTGTGGACTAGTTAGAGCAGTCCTCTCTACTATAACATAAATAACACTCACAGGTTTTAGAGGAAGTTTTTTTTTTTTTACTATAGAAAGTAATAAAAGTATTAATTTCCTTTTCAGATTATTTAAATGGATCATAAAACAGCCTCATTTGCTGAACTTACCTTTCTTTGTATCTTAAATACCTTTCCTAGTATCTTACATAACAAGAGAGGGTGTATGGTCCAGGGCACTAAAGTCTTTATGCACACTGGTGGTCTGAAAGGTTTAATGTCTCTTCCTGGAGTGATTAATTTAAAGTAGGGCAAGAGTGGCTCAACATTATTATTTCATCTTAAGTACATCTGGAAATTCAGAGAGGGAGTCCTTGTTCAACTCTGTCAAAGAAAAAGAAATGTACGTTCATAACTCTGGCCTATTACTAGAACAATTCTACAGTTGGTCCTCACTAGGAGGCAAAACTCATGCTATCACCTTGGACATGAGGCAGGAGGTGGCGGAATCATTTCTATAGCTTAGGCATTGGCTTACGAAGCAGTAAAAAAAGGAGTTCAATGAGGCATAAAGCTTCCACAGTTTCTGGAATTATGCAAAACAACACCTGAGCATTTATTATTAAAGAGAAATTTTAAAAAATAACAACTTTAAAAAATGAACCAATACTATACCTATTACACAGTCAAGGAAAACAATATTTTAGTCAACAGCCTGACATATCATTATGCTTCTTTCCAGTGTTTCTCTTAATCACTTTCTATGATGAAACTTTCTAAGATAGTACATATTACATAGAATATTGGGTTTTACTGTGGTTCTTTCACACATGCACATAAAATGTATCATATCCATCACCTGTTACCTTTCATATTAAAAAGAATTTATAAAATTTTCTACAGGAAGAATAGAAAGAAATCTTATATCTTAGTTGATTAAAATTTATACTTTACAGGCCACACTTTAGGTGACTACAAGTTTGGCTTCTGACTCAGACATACTTGCTGTTTTCAGTTCTGCTTTCCTTTTGTGCTCTGTAAATACAGAAATTCCGACAATTCTATTCCATCTGCCACGACTTCCATCAATTGGGAAAAATCACGTATGATGTGTTTGTAACTGTGTATGCTCCACTTTATTCCTGTCAGCAGAGAATATGCATCTATAGACATGTAGCAAATGCAAATCATAGATAAGAAATGAAAATTTTATGTGCCGGTGATTGGAGTAATTCTCAGGCTGACTTGTTACTTCATACACCTCACACTTTTTTATCCCTCACTTCTCATGCACTTGAAACACCAGGGCCATGGTGCATTGACATTTCAATACCCCCATCCCTGAACCTTTGGGTAGTGAGCTGAAAAGACGTAGGTAACATTCAAAGTTACCTTGGATGCTGTTCCTATCCCACATGGCTAGTAGCAACACTGTACGTGCAGAATGGACTGCAGACCTCACCATTGTAGCCCACCATATCCACACTCAGTCTATCACCAATGCAGTTTTCCCTGGATGAGACCCTCAACATGTTCATTGCTCCAGCCTCTAGCATCACCCCATAGGACAGAGAGTACATGGGGAGGGGAATCAGAAAGGGGAGCATGATTCTAACCATGTGTGGTTAAAATATTTTACTTTGATGAATTTTTAACAAATATATGACTCTGGCCTCCCAGGGCTTGGAAGGAGTCCACACAGGAGACTAGTCACTTAGAGGCTTCAGCGTCATTAGCTTCTCTGTAGCTGTCCCTCCAGAGTGGGACACAAAAATAGAATTTATTTCTTTTCCCTGTCTTTACAAGAACCCTAAAGAAGAGTACTCTGTCCTAACCTGGTTCATGGAACTCTAGATGGTAATACCTTCAATTAGCTAAGGAACTTGAAATCATTCATAACTTTGTTCTAGTAGTTTATTTGTAAAACTCAATAGCTGGCACTTGCATTGTCAAAGCAAGGGTTGAATGGCTGGGTGAAAATGATAATAAGAACGAATAAAATTCATTTATATCTATCCAACTAATGATAGGAACTTTTCCACAGAGAATATATAACATGTTCTAATGGCTATTTTATTTTCCCAAGTGTCAATATTTTTTCATTCATTTCATTGTTTCCCCTATTCCTTTCTCAAGAGCTAGGTTTTCTTAGCAGTGATTTAGTTTCTGAAACGTGCTGAGAGGAGGAGTTCTTGATTTTATGCTACAGACAGAGCAAAACCTTGAACAGGGAAAAGCAAATCCAGTAGACCAGGATAGTGATCCATGGGGCATACTGAACTTTGGGAAATCTTTCACTGTAGAGATTAATTTGGGTAGTCATTGCAGTGAGAAAAGCATGCCCTAACACACACACACACACACACACACACACGCTCACCATATAGATGTCACTTGAATCCTTTTTGTTTCCAGGACTTTAGACTGTCATAGCTGGATCTGAGTCCCTTCCTTTCATGAGTATGCTTTCAACTATTTTCTGTTTTTTATTTCTTTTTTCCCATTCAAATCTATCTTTGGGGTATATTTAAAATTGATTTTAGTTAGATATTAGTACCTTATTGCTAGGTGTAGTATTTTGCTGGCTATTGGCACTTAGTTGATCATATGGGAAGCAAAGTTCAATCCAATCTCTTGGAAATGCTGGAAGCTCTTTCTGACACACATGTAACCTATGGAACCCATTTATAGGAATTCATTTACATTTTGTTGACATTTTAGAAATTTAGTTAGGCCAGAAGGGAAATAGATCACTTGGAATTTTCTTTTCTTCCAGTGAGAACCTTTGAATCGGAAAAGAAAAAATATGACAAAACACCTTGCCTCTGAGAATCTAAAGGCTATGTAGAACGTACCTTCCTTATGGAATTCTGTCAGGAGTATCACTTAGAAAAGCTGGGGTGGAGGGTGCAGCTTTGTTGCTCATGTGCTTTAAGAGAATTGGACAGATTCTGTTCCCCTCATACATATTTGAGGATTAAAATGTTTAATTGAAAGTTCACACTGTTTCAAAGATAGTTTCTTTCACATTACAGTTGACATTCTAAAGTAAAACTGTCACCTCACCTTCAAACATATCTAAAGTGATATTAAAACCAGTATCATCTATTTTAAAAGACATGCAAATTTCTTTAACAACTAGCTCTTTTTGATAATTCTCTTTCCTCTTTGAAACTGTTTCCATTCCATTGGAACCTGAGATTTTTTTAGAGTAATGTGTTTTTATACTTGACTATGTTTTGAGTGTTTTTTAAAATGTTTATACAACACAAACTTTGAAAATTGCATTTTAAAAATTTGTGTCAAGATGTGTGGGTTGCGGGAGGGAGAGCTAGACGCCAACCTTTTGCCATTAGTCAGCTCCATGTGCAGACTGCAGGTGAAGAGAACAAGAAGTCAACAAGAAGCAAGCCCTCCCTGCAAATCGGCACCATGTGCAGGCTGCTGGGGGCAGAACCAGATGCCAGCCCCTTCTGGCATGTGGGCTGGGAGACAAGAAAAGTCAACCCCTCCACCCCACTGTAAGTGATGAGCTGATCTGGAGAAACACAGGCTGCCATGATGGCTATTGAGGTAAAATACAACTTAATACTTGTAGTGTTTAGTGTATTGCTGACTTTGCAGGCCTAAAGCTGGTAGGCCAATCATCTATTCAGAGGATAACAACACGCAGTGTAGCATCTATGAGGGGCCTCCTTCTGAAAGTGGTAGCCATTGTTAATTCCCTATTATCTTGTTATGAAGTACTATATCATTTTCACTGTTTTGTTGGGTTGGGTTTTATTCTGTTTTGTCTTGTTTGATTTATTTTTATATCTGATGGCATAGGCAGCTATTTCAAAGATAACAAGATATGTTATGGTAGCCATTTTGAATTTACAATTGTCTTGTTGTAAAGCCCTTTATTGTGTTGTTTTATTTTTATTGGTTCTATTGTGTTCTGTTTTATTTGATTTTTAGTATGTCTGAAAGTATGGGCAGCTATTTTGAAGACAACAAGAAGCATTATTGCAACCATTGTTGATTTTTTACTATCTTGTTTTGAAGTCCTGTATGGCTTGCACTGTTTTGTTTTGATTGGCTTTATTCTGTTTTATTTTGCTTAGCTGTATTCTCTTTAAAATAAAAATTAAAAAAATAAAAGTGTGTCAAAATTTGAATATCTCTTGCTACATTTTAGTTCATCTGAGTGGTTGCAATAAAAATTTTCTGTAACTTTAGAGTTTGAAGATGTACAGTTTCCTTCTATATTATTGTTAGTTATTTTTCACATTCAAATGATGAAAAATATGCATAAATAATTTTTATAATTATTAAATACCAAAAATTGAGCTGTCTTAGGGATGCATTTTTAGTGTGATATATAGTGAGAGTTTGTGGTACTTTAATTAAATGAGATGACACAGATAGTTTAGATTTTTCCTTTGTTGAATATTTCAGAGACTTGTATCTCAGGACAAAGCATGGCTGGCTCCAACAATGATGGAGGTCAGCATGTACCTTTCTTTGGTCAAGTGAAGACAGGCTTTGTAAAAAGGGAGAAGGGAGGAGCAAGACTATGAAGGTTTTGTGGAAGGCAGCTACTTAAGCAGATTGCTTTCAGGGAAGAGTGGCTATGGTAATTGAGTACCTAGAAATTAATTTCCAACCAAGCCAACTAGCCAATCTTTCTGGTAAGCTGCGCAGACCACGTGGGGCCCAGGAAGAGAAAGAGAAGTCGGATAGCAACTCCCGAGAATCAGCCATGCTGGGACCGGGAGGAGCTGATCAACAATCCAAGTAGCCAGCCTTTCTGGTAAGCCCTGCAGACCATGTGGGGCCCAGGAAGAGAAAAGCCAGTGCCTCCTGTAAGCCTACCAGCACGCAGGCTGAGAATCACCAAACCCCCTCACCCTGTAAGCCACCAGCTGGTTTGGAGGTCAGCCTGAGCTGATAGCAACTAAGGTACAAAAAGCAACTGAATGATTGTATTGTTTGGTTGAATTTACAGGCATGGGCCCAGCAGTCTGAGCATCTATAGGAAAGATAACAGTATGCAATATGACAAATATGGGGGATCTTTCCTGTCATGTTTTTGAAGTCTAATATTGTTCTCACTGTTTTGTTCTTATTAATTTTTTTTGGCTTTACTCAATATTCTGTTTTGATTGGTTTTATTCTGTTTCATTTTGGTCTGATTTTGCTATATCTGATGGAATAGAAAAGTACTCTGAAGATAACAAGATATACTATAGTAGCCATTGTTGGTTTTGTATTATCCTGCTTTGATGTTCTGTACCAATTTCACTGCTGTGTTTTGATTGGATTTATTCTGTTTTGTTTTGTGGGTTTTACTACCTTTAAAATCAAGTAAAAAAGAAATTAATTTCCTTAAAACTATGTGTTTGCATCTTTTGAAATGTTGTGTGTGCTCTTAAGTGTAATTATACCTGTTTGACAGTGTTACTGAACATATTACTGAAAATAGTCCACAAACATTTTCCAAGAGTAGTGGGAGACATGGATGCAGCCAGGGTTGACAGTGGGGATACTGCACAGACTCATGAGTCCTTGGCAATGTGTGGAGCAACGTGGAGAGGTCCTTCTTGGGTACATTGCAATTGCTGGAATTCTGACCTGAAAATACTTCGACTACAAAATAAACTTGACTGGTTATCATTGCCAAATACTCTTTGTTTTTTCAAAAGTAAATGCCTTTTAGATTATTCAAATGTAGTGACAACAGAAGTTACTAATCTCAGCCTCAGAGGTTTATCCCAATTTATGCACACACAGGAGGCGCTACTAATTATGGTGTAGAATAGACTTCCAGTCACAAACTAACAAACAAAACATGGAGAAAACCCTGAGACAAAATGCATTAAGTTAATTTACATTGACAAATGTCATTTGCCTAAAATTGCCCTTAGAATTAGTTCATAATTTTTTGCTTTAAAAACTCTAAATATAGGAATGTGTTTATTAATTCACTTTATTTAATAAGTAAAATATTCTATGAAAAGAATAAGATTTTTATATTTCAGAAAGGCAAAAAATAGTAATATCTTACTATAAACCAGTGATTGGTTTTTAATAACTTGGCATGAGATCTTACGTGTACTTAATCTGTTTTAACTCCCTCTTAGAACATAAGCTTTGAATCACTGTAAGAAGAGCTGTCTTTGGAGCACTTCAACAGTCCACACTTCAGTCTTCTGTGTTATACAATGTCTTGCCTGGGTTTTAATTAAATCTGGAGATATATTTCATCTTTAGGTAAAGCTGTAGTTTTACCTCAACAAAACTGAGATAGTGAGAGCTTTGTCCAAGGCTAAGAAGTGTTTGTGGAAAAAGCAAGGGAAAAGAAAATAGAAGGAAGAGGAAGGAGAAAGAAATGGAGAAAGAGAGAGAGAGAAGAGAGATATCATGCCCCTCTGTGGGATTTGTGCTGGTGTCATCGTTACCTGACTCTCTTTAGAGAATTTTCCAAAACAGAGGAGCTTTGTGGGTCTGGCTCTCAAAACTTATGGAACTGGTTGTTGTGGGAGCAGACTGAAACTCTCACAGCAGAATTGACTTCTTAAGAGATTGACAGTTTGATGAAAAGATCAAACAAAGGTTTGATACATTAGGGCTAATTTTTAGAATGCTTTCCAAATTAGAACATTTTTCTTCCTTGTTATGGCAGTTAAAACATAGGAAAATAGAAATTTGCAGCACTTACAAGCAGATTTCTTCTTGTCTCATCATGTTTTGTGATTGTCAGTATCCTCCAAATCCATGAACTCAAAGAAGACAAACAAAACTATTATCCCCCAATCACCAATAGACAGAGACCTGCTGTGATTGGTTTGGATTGCAAAAATGTTACTTAACTGAATTTAAAACTATTATTGCTTTCCAGGTTGACAAGTTACATAAGCAGTCTGGATGGGTGGGGAGGAATGCATGAGTGACATGAGCAATAGTTAGGTGGGGTGGTGAATAAAATCTTAATTTGAGATTTTCAGTGCTCCAGATAACTTATCAAACCAATATGAAGATCTAAAAGCCACACAATGAGATCTACATCAAGGAAGCCAGCAATAAACAGAAGTTAATATAGTCTGTTGCTATTGAAAAAACAACACGATGAAAACTTGGAAATCCTTTATATCTATCAACAGATGAATAGATAAAAAGAAGAATAAACTTGAGTCATTTGTGGGAAAATGGATATGGTACACCTTGAGACAATAATGTTAAATGAAATAAATCAGACTGACAAGCTTAAATATCACATGGCTTCTCTTATATGAGAAACCCACAGTGTAAATAATTTAAAGAGAAAATATAAAAGATAAAACATAAGAAGCAGGGCGGTAGATCTTTTGAAAATGGGAAAGGGAAACAGATGGAGGGAGAGGAAGGTGATAAAAAATGAATTAAGATGTGTCACATACATTTACTAACTCTCCATGATGAATGTAATTATGTACTGCAAACATATACAACTAAAAAGAAAAAAAGAAAAACAGTGTGATAATTGACAGCAACTCTCATTTTTTACATTTACTTAACAGAAAGTAATATAAATAATTCAAATACTGGTTAACAGTCTTTAATAACAAGGAGATGTTCAATTTTACTTAGAGGTCAAAGTCTGGAAGCAAAAACACAATTTTCCCAAGATTTCATAAATCAGTGCTTGGATTGCTGGGACTGACAGAATAGAGGACTCGCAGAACCTTCCAGTCACACCAAACCTTTCTAGTTCATTGCTAATGCACTTTGGAGCAGGCTTCCCAATCATGCCTGGAAATTATTACACTAGGAAGTCAAGGAGTTTGTCGTGTGCTTTTATTATAACCTCATCTAGACTTAAAAAGCATTAAATATTTTCTGTTTTCTTTCTTTTCCTTCAATTGTACAAGGAAGACTTAATGAGATATTATGAGGGAAAGCATTCAATCTGCAATGATTACCTGCGCAGATCATTTTTCAACCTTTGGAATATTCCTAAAATGAGGCTTTCTCTTTAAAAACCATTAAAGCAGTGTCTTTAGGCCTATAAAGATTCAAGAGTCCAAGATTTTTTGCTTGAAGTATTATGGCTTCAGTTATACAGTTTAGCTCTCTCCATGGTTCAATTACCCAGATAACAACTACACCCTGGTTTTCTCTTATGCCTTGTGGATAAAGTCATCTTTACCCAAACTGATGAAAATAACAATGCAAATTACTTATGCAGAAATTTGTGCTTATACTACATCTTTCCTTCCCAGCATTTAAGAAGTTTAATTTTGATAAACAAAGCATATTCGGAAGATGACTGACCATAGTGAAAGGTTTGAGTAACAAAAGAGCAGAACAGATGGCCAGGTAATAGTCCTCATCTAAATTCCACTCTAAGGAACGCCAACACTATTATCAACTCCCACTGCAATTAAATTAAGATGGTTTTTCCAGAAGGAGTGAGCGTTCAGACATAGTCAATTTGCAAGGGAGGCTTCCCAAAGTGACATGTGTTTCTCTTCACTTACTCCACTCATAATTCCAATTAGGAACACACTGATTAACCCCAGAACAGTTTGTAGAGGAATCTTACTTCTATTATCCTAATTTCATGAACTCAGAGTAAAAGAGAGATGCTTGTAACTCATTATGGCAAATTACACAAAGCTAACCTCTGACAGACTGTATCTATAATAAGACATGAGGTTGGCCCTTTTTATTATTTATTTTTATTTTTTCTGGAAGAAGGAGGAGCCGTGAATTCAGAGGCTGTTTGAATGAACCGATTGCTTCAGAACTGCCTTGCAGATGCAGTCTATTCAAATAAGAGAAAATACTAAATAACTGACTGAATTTTGCCAGCACAGTAAGGAATTCATTATAAAAAGATGTAGGAGGAAAACAGTGGCCACATTCAACAGAGAACATACATATGAATGTGATAGAACACAATGGGGTTGTAAATTGAAGATAAAATGGAATGAATGAGGGCACAAATTTCCACACAGGTAAATGGCACCACAGTGCTCATCCCCCTTGAGCCCACCCATCTTTGCAGAGTTTCCAGCAGCACTGCTCTGGCCACGTCTCCTCAATGGCATCTCGTGCACCCTGGCAAGCCACTCTTCACACAGCTGACAGAGCAATTGAAAAATAAGATCCTTTTACACTGTGCTTACTTAAAATTTATCAAAATTCCCATTGCTCTTTGAAGAAAATATAGATTCCTCTCAGGTCCCATTTCTTCCTCAACCATTATTCGCAGCACCAAGGCTCCTTTTAATGTTCCTACAAAAACTCGTGCCTGCAGATGTGAGGCCCACTGCCTGGAGTTCTCTGTCCCCACATGGGGCCAGGCTGTGACAAGCAATCAGGGTTCCATCCTCAGTCCTTTAGAGGCATCTCACTGAAATCACGTGTGGGTTATCCTTTCCGCATTATGTGTAATTTTCTTCATAACACACTATCTGAAATCATGCCTTTCTTTTTCACTAGGGTGCAAGATGGAAACTCTGCCTCTGTTCTGCCACTATTGTATTGCCAAGGCTTTGAATAATATCTATCATGTATTAAGTGGATAGTAAATAAATGCGGATGAACTGAGTGTTCTACTCTCTTAGCTGTCTCTGCAAATCAAGAATACTTTGATCTCTCTAAGAACCAAATACTCATGGCTTTCTCTGGAGTTGCACTACTGG
>RJWT010051980.1:0-10621 GCA_004365215.1 Cuniculus paca
CAAATCCATTTTAACTCTTTTCAAACAAAAACCAACTGGAAACAAATTGCTGGAAAACTGGACGGTACAGTGGATAAAAAGAGAAAGCAGCATTAGAAAGGAGAATTGTACCTGTTCCCTGAGAATCAGTTCAGGCACACACATGCCATGCGCCCCGTGGTGACCTTCTCCACACTTCTCACAGCCCAGAGCAGCGTGCTCTTTCACTCCCATCCCATTCCCTGCACAGCCCCTGCCAAGCCACCTCCAGCCTATCACACGCCCTCAAACCGCACGTGAGGCTGAGGCAAAAAGATCACCAAGAGTTCAAAGCCAGCAATACACAGCGAGTTCAAGGCCAGTCTGAACTGTGTAGCAAGACCTGGTCAAACAGGGGCTGGCTTAAGGATGGATTACAGAGAAGCGCGAAGCAGCTCTGGGAAGCATGGACATACTCCTTATCTCGACTATGGTAATGGTATACATAAGTCAAGATGCATCACAATATAGTCATTAGGTATGTGCAGTTTCTCTTAGGCAATTACACCTCAACAGAGCTGTTTTTTTAAAAAAAGAGTAAAAGAGAAAATGAAATCCAGTATCCCCCGCCCCCAGACCCTCAAATCCAGCCAACCAGGGACAGCTCAGTCTCACTGCACACACCCCACCTGGGCCTTCCCAACCGCACCTCAGCGGGATGGCAGCTGCCTCCTCAGAGTCCTGGTTTTGTGCCGCCTGACAGCCCCTCAGTGGCATCTTAACCTCTGATGCCCCAACAACCCAGCCTCAGGTATGCAAACAACGTGATGTTTCCAAACCCAGATGTGCTCATGCCGAGCCCAACCTGACAATCTGCAGGGATAAGACAAGCCCCGATCGCACAGGGAAATACACAGGGTTCACGTTCAAGGAGGCCTTGCCAAGGACAACATGACAACCATCTCCCCTGGCCAGGCCTTCGGTGGAACAGACCTGGAGCCCCCAAAGTACCAGCTGCCCCCGGCGGTCTCATTTCAGAGCCTCCTGCTTCTTCACCTATAAATCGTCCCACCCACACTTTAAAACCTCGCTCAAGGGCCACCCCCACCTCCCCAGCCATCCCAAGGGCAAAGTCACCTTGTGTCTGGGTTTCCACTCCCTGGACAGTAGCATTAACTACTCTCCCATTACACCTGAAAGCTGACTCAGGCGTCCCTTGCTTAGTGTCAGCTCAGGGCTACCATCAGGGCTTGCTGGGCACGTGACAATAAAATACTAAAGTGAAGTTAACTGTTTTCTATTTCAAAAGCATTTCCTGTTAACAGGGACCAACTGTAAACCAACTCCTCAGAGTCAGCACTGAATCCGGACCTGAGGTTTACTTCCTCTTCTGTAATCACAGTCATTAGGGGGACCTGATCGTTTATCACTAAAATTAGACACTTCTGGAAGTGACGGAGGCTGCTGCTAACACACTAGCTCAATGTATGTAAACGGGGACATCTGGTCAACCTGAATACTATACTCTGTCCTATTACATGAGAAATGCTGACTCCTCCACCCAACAAACCCTCTAGAAAGACCAGGTGGAAGGAGGAAGCAAAGCCCCACTCAGTACATCCGACTAATTTCAAGTACTGCACCAGGAAACAGGGACCCTATTTTTGGAGTGTGCGATTCCCACAACTGGTGCACATACTTCACCCTGACAGGTGTTCTGCATGTGCTCCAGGACAGTTGTCTGTTTCCTGTCCTACAGACAGGGACAGACAGGGTCACACACACACACACACTCATAAACTCCTTCTGAACTCTAGAGAAGGCAGGGACAAAACTACACCACAACTCTTGGATCACAAAAATACCACTTTGTTTACATACGGCAATTATTCCAAAAAAAATGACGACCGCGTTACCTAAACGAGATGGGATTCCTGTCGTCTGGGCCTTTGACTACCACCCCGGTAGCCCCTCCCGATCGGACAGCAAACACCTGCGAGGGAAAAGCAGCACCGTGAAAGGTCTGAACGCCGAGGAAAGGATCCGGATCCACCGACCAGCCTAGCAATGGTTCTTTCCGCTACACTCCACCCTCGGCTCCGCTAAGCTCACACCGGACAGGTGCTCGGTGGTCACAGGATCGTTAAGAAACGAGAGCGTGGACGCCACTGGGCGAGTCCGGCTCGGGGTCCCCAGGCTCCAAGCCTCAGAGGCGGTCGGGGCACCGGGGCCACCGCCGCCCTTTAACGACACACGGTCTCCTCCCTTGCACGATTCCGAGAAAAACGAAAATCTCAGCGTGTCCGCCCCGGGCTGCGGCTGCAGTGACAAAGAAAGACAACAAAAGGCCGGGCGCACGGGCGTGCGCGGGGCTGTGGCGGCGGCCCGGCGGGGTCGCGCGCGGCTCGGTCCCCGGCGAGGGAGGGCGGCGGCGCGGCTCCGCCCCACGCGGCGCGCCCGGCCCCGGCCCCGGCCCCGACGCCGGCAGGGCGGGCGGGCTGGCGGGCCGACCTGCTTGTTGGCCTCGTCGAAGAAGACGCAGTTGACGGGGTTGGCCTTCTCGAACTGCACCGGCCGCTCGCACAGCTCCAGGTAGTAGTCCTCCTCGCCCATGGCGGCGCGGGGCCCGGCGGCGGCCGCCAGCGTGGAGCCCAGGCGAGCGGACGCCCACTGCGGCTTCCCGGCCGGCGCGCAGGCCGCTTCCTGGTGCCACGCCCCCGCGCCCACGTGACCCGCGGCGCTCGGCTTAAAGCGGCCACGGCTGGCTGTGGGGCCCACCCCTGTCCTCGCGCTCCGGCAGCGCTCGCGCTCCACCCGGCGGGAAACGCAGACTTGGCAGCCCCAAGCTCGGAGCGACTCGGAGGCTGGGTGAAACTTTCATCCCTGCTTTGGGGGAATGTAATTTTAAGCACGTCACAGGCGTGCAGTCTGTATTACACTGTAGGTCCGCTAAAGAAAATACAAAGTCCCTCTCCTTTTTTTTCTCTCCTTCCGGTACTGAGGATTAAGCCAAGGGCCCTTCACACAGTGCATACCATACTCTTCAGCCCTTTTCCATTTTTTGTTTTGAGACAGACTTTCCCCAAGTTGCTAAATTGCCCAGCTCATTGGCAGTCCTGCTGCCTCAGCCTCCCAGAGTGCTGGAAGAAATTTGCCACCTTTTCAAGTAGTATACAGTTCGGGAACATGAAGCCTACTCGCATTGTTAGGAACTAGACCTCCAGAACTGTTTCATCTCACAAATCTGAAACTCTGCCCTTTAACTACTCCCCAAATCCCCTGGAACTCCAGAATGTGAGTATGTGGGGTGCCTCACAGAAGTGGGGTTTTACAGTATCCTTTTGTGTCTGGCTCTCCTTACTTGGCGCGAGTCCTCCAGCCCCGCCCCTCTAGTATCATCATCTCCCTGCTTCTTTTTCCTTTCTCTCTTTGGATTAGGGGATGGAACCCAGAGTCTCATGCGTGCCAGACAAGCATTCCGGAGCTGAACTTCCTCCTCAGCCGCTTCTGAGACAGGCCCTGGAGAGGTTTCTCAAGCTGGTCTTGAACTTGCCATCCTCCTGCCCAGCCTCCAGGGTAACCGGGATTGCAGCTGTTTCTTTTTTGATTCATGTTCATCAACACTTGTTTGCAGTGTATAATGATTTCATTCTGCACGAGGAGTTACTCCAATGCACATCTTAGTTCTCTTTTCACCCGCCCTCCCCCTTCCTCCATCTAGACCCCCTCCCCATTTGCAAACGAGCTACCTCACTGTTTCTTTACACATTTTGCCAAAGAAGCTTTCCCTGTGTCCTGGTTTCTTTCCATTCCCAGCATGCTTTCCTCTGTTCCTGATTTGATTTTCAGAGACAAACGATCATATCACAAATTAGAATAATCCCAATATTTAATGTTTAAATTTTACTTTTGAAGTGGAATAAAAAGTTGCATTTTAAAAGTTAGTTAAGCAGTCTCAGTCAGTCACATGGTGCACACCTATAATCCCAGCACTGGGGGACTGAGGCAGGAGGACCACCAAGGCAGTCTAAACTACATAGTAAGCCCTTGTCTCAAACAACCAAAAAATCAAGTAATCTCAAAACATTGGTATTGTAGCTGCTGGAAGTTGCTTTGGAAGATCATTTAAGCCAACATTTCCAAAAAGCCTGTTTTTCTGTTGAAATTCACTGAAGGACCACTAGACATCTCACCCCTGCCTGTGACCATGTTGGGGTAAAAAAAAATCTAGCACCCAGACAGTTCCAGATTGTCCCAGCTCAGGGACTCCCCACACCATCTAGTGGTCAGAACCTCAAGTGCTCAAAGTAATATAAAATCAAGCAAAAGTCGGGCGTGGTGGCTCACGCCTGTAATCCCAGCACTCGGGAGGCTGAGACAGGCGGATCATTGTGAGTTCGAGACCAGCCTGGGCTACAAAGTGAGCTCAAGGCCAGCCTGAATGGCATAGTGAGACCCTGTCTCAAAAACAGGGCTGGGGATCTAGCTCAGCAGTCTAAGCGCCTGCCTGGCAAGCGCAAGGTCGTGAGTTCAATCCCCGGTGCCACAAATAAATAAATAAATAAAATCAAGCAAAAATCATTCTATCTTGTAATCACAAGAGAAATGCATGTGTGTGGCTTAAAACAGGTCCGCAGCACAGAAAGTCAGCAAGGGAGAAAAACCTGCCTCCTCCCCCACAATCACTGCCACAGGTTGGAAGGAGAGGACTGCTTTTCAGTTTCTGTATTTAGCTCTGGCTCTCCTGCACCCACCTGCTTGACCAGGCTACTCCTCAGGGAGTAGCTGTTATTCCCTGCTAAGAAAACCAAGAGGATGATCAAACACGTGGATCCGCCACTCGCATTCTTTCCTGCCTCACCTCACAATTTCCATTAGTTATATGTGCACTGTTCCTGCCATTTGCTCACACACTCTGTGTGATGCATGTCTTGGTAACTTTTCTCTCATTGCTGGGACAAAATACCCAGCCCCCAAAATGAAGGGAGGAAAGGTTTATTTAGCTCACTGTTTGTGGAGGTTTCAGTCCATAGTCAACTGGTTCCAAGGCAGGGTGGCGGTGGCACCAGGGCAACACTTCAAGGCAGCAGCCAGTAAAAGCAGCAAGGGCAGAAAGGAGGGAAGAACAAGCCTCTTCTCCTCCTTTCTATTGTAAGCAGGCTGCCCTGGTACCCCAGGGCAGATGTGCTCTTCATACCACCTCTGTGCCTTCCTCTTGCACAGACTGAGGATGTTTACAAAGTAAGGACCCTGGCTCCCTGCTGAGTCTCTTAGTTAAACTTAAATTTCTGAAGTTGACACAATGTATCAACCATAACAATGCACCTTCCCCTCTGTGTTTGTCCTTTTGTGCTGGTAAGTTTCTAGGGACTGCCCCTCACTCTCCATGGCCAGGAGAAGAGAGCACCTACACCACCTTCCCGTGCCTCACCCACCCAGGCTCACCTTTAGATGGCGTGATGGTCAGTTTTATGTCCAGTGGCTGGGCCCGGGTGTGCCCGGGGATGTGGGTGTTTCTCCAAGGTTGTTGATGAAGCAGGAGACTGCACAGGATCTTGAACAAAACGGACAAGACACACAGTAATGGGCCAAAGAGTGGTTTATGACCAGCGACCCTGGGAGATTAGTGTCCACCTGAGAGTACAGAACAAAGCCCTTTTCCACTTTTATATTGTTTCTGTCCTACGGGGCAATTTTTCACTGGAAATCAGCACAAAGCAAAGCTACAAATGCAAAAGCAATGATAAAAGGAAACGAACTGTGATCCAGCAGGGCAAGGACTTCAGAGGGGCCTTTCCAAGTCTGCTATGCTGCACTGATACCTCACAGCTGAACTGGTACATGGCGGGGTCAAACCCATCCATCTCCTCGGGGAGCTCAGCTCCATCAATCTCCCCAGGCGGTGTGGCTGCACAGTTAACTCATAGTTGTCCAGTTTCACCCCAGAGGTGGTCTCTTCTCTCACTGACCCATGAGATCAACATTTAAATCAGTGGACCGAGGAAAGCAGATGGCCCTTCTTATTGAGAAGGCCCGTGGAAAAAAAGGGTTGATCATCCCTGATGGCCCTGGGACTCAGACATCAGGTTTTTTGTTTTTCTCTGCCTTTATTTATACATTTTTAATTTAATTTAATTTAATTTAATTTAATTTAATCTATCTGAGACAGGGCCTCCCTATGTAGTCTAGACTGGCTTTGAACTTACTATGTAGCCCAGGCTGGCCTCAAACTCAGAGTGATCCTCCTGCCTCAGCCTCCTGAACACTGGGATGACAGCATGTGCCACTATGCCTGGACATTTCCCTGCCTTTAAACTCAAACTGACATGTCAGCTCTTTGTGGTCTCCAGCATGACAGCTTTTGAGCTGGAACTACATCACTGACCCTGGTTGACCTCAGTCCTTTTCATCTGAACAAAAACTAAACCTTCTGCATCCCTGGGGCTCCAGCCTGCTGACTGACCCTGCGGATGTTGGAAAGTGCCAGCCTCCATAATCATGAGTCAATGTCCATCTATCTATCTGTCTATCTGAACTTAGTAATGGGGATATGTTTTGATAAATGGATCAATAGGCAATTTCATCACTGTGCAAGTATCATAGTGTACTTACACAAACTAAGGCAGCTACAGTGTTACTAGGCAGTTAATCTTATGATATCACTTGTTCATTTTGACCAAAATGTTATATGGCCCATGACAAAGACAGATAGACGGATAGATAGATCTTCTATTGCCTCTTCTCTGAAAAACCCTGAATAATACATATTGTTAAGGGTTGGTAAATACAGATTCAATGCATTGCCCATCAATTAGCTCTCAAATTTGAAAAGTAATAAATAGTATTTAAAACCCGGTTACTTATGTTAAACACTATTATGAATATTCATTATAGAACCCTATAGAGTGACTGAGGCTATAGAAAAACAAATGTAATCTTTGGTCACTGAACTTGACCATTTGAATGTTTCAAGCACAAAATTCCAAGATGGGGATCAAGAGTGTGGCAGAAACCTGGAACTGAGCCAAAAGGAAGGCACTCGCATGGAGGAGTTTGGAAGGCAACGATTTATTACACTGTCGGGCTGGTGGGAAGCAGTTTCAAATCACCAGCCCCAACAGTGGAACAGAAACATAAACATTTTGTAAGCAGCACATACAAAAGCTGATAGCAGGTTATCATATAACTGGTTACATGAATTAAATCGTACATTGTCAGGCAGAATTAACTAAAAGGAATTGTTTATTATGAGGCCGGGAAATTTTGGGAAAAAGGATGCTGAGCCGGATGAGTAAAGTGTGTCCTTGACTGGGCTATTTTGTCCTGGGTGGAAAGTCCTTGAAACATATTAGAAACACAGGCTATATTCTTAAAATATAAGCCTTGAAGCTGGACTGGGATAGGCTGATCTGAACCAGGCTATCTATGAAAACAACTGGACACAGACAATCAAGGTTAAGTGTAGCGGTCTAATTATGCAACAGGCAGGGTGAGCGCCTCTTGTCTCAATACAGTAACAGGCCACTAATTGATTTTTAAAATTTCTTGCTATAAAATTTCCATTACAAGAGCACTGCCACAAATTGAAAACCAGCCTTTGCTACACAGTGAGTTCAAAGCCAGCCTGGACTACATAGTGAGACCTTGTCTTTAAAAAAAAAAAAGCAAAAAAAAAAAACTTTTTAACTAATACAGCGAAGGGTGAGGGCAAAGGGTCCTGGCTGAATGAGTTTGATCCTCAAGCGCTTTCCTGGAAGCCCAATGACCTCCACCAAAATCATGTCTAATATGTAGCCACCCTAATTTCAAGGGATTCTGGGACATGTAGTTTACAGCTAGATACATGATAT
This sequence comes from Cuniculus paca, assembly GCA_004365215.1. Lineage (NCBI taxonomy): Eukaryota > Metazoa > Chordata > Mammalia > Rodentia > Cuniculidae > Cuniculus > Cuniculus paca. Next base: position 7,809 of record RJWT010051980.1, read on the forward strand.
TCTGTATGAAAGTGTAGTTTTTACTGAGGAAAAAGGGAGAAATGGAAATCAGGTTAGCAATTAACAAAGAACTTTTTCATTGCATTCCAGTGCGTTCTCGATTTTTTTTTTTAACACTACATAGCCCAGTCTGGCTTCAAACTCTCAGCAATCTTCCTACCTCAGCCTCCCGCGCACTGAGATTACAAACGTGCACCACCACACCACGCATTATACTGTTTCTTAAAATTCAGAAATGTGGCTCGTTCTCCTGACCACCTGGCCTGGGAATAAGAATTTTTAGCTCCTTCCTTCCTTCCTTCCTTCCTTCCTTCCTTCCTTCCTTCCTTCCTTCCTTCCGTTTCCTTTCCTTTTGAAACAAGGTTTTACTATGCAGTTCAGGCTGACCTTGAACTCACTTTGTAGCCCAGGCTGGCCTCGAACTCCAAGCAATCTCCTGCCTTGGCCTCCGAGTCCTGGGTTTACAGGTGTGTGCTATCTCTCCCTGCCAGCAAACCCTCTTAAGTGATCATTTGCAGCCAGCTTGACACCTGTTCACAGACAAGCACGCAGGGACCACTTAATTATTTTGTCTTAAAGATCAAACTTGAAAATCACCAATTAATCAACTATTAAAATAGTGTTTTTTCATGACTCCTCGACAAGTTTTGGTTCACCAGGAACAGGGAAACTAGGACCCAAAACAACGATTAGCAAATCAATGAAGACGTTGTTTTTCATTTATCGTGAAAGGGTTCTGTTAGCTTTCCCTAAGGTGTGGGAGTTTCTGAGCCTGAGAAGCCAGGACCCCGGGCAGAGCTTTGTGGCCACTTTGCCATGGTGAACGTGCTACTTCGGGAGCGATGATCCAGAGCCTGAGATGCGGCCGAGCAGAGTGCAAAGCTTGAGAAGTTGGGGGGCTGGGAGAGTGGTGGGGTTCAGAGCTTGCCGAGAAGCAGTCCTGGGAAACCCCCACTCAGTGGGCAGAGGTGCTGCTACCTGGATGGGCAGCTCCAGCTCGAGCGCCTGGCTCTTCTTGGTCCTTTGGGCCCCTGCTTATTTATTTGTGTGCCCGGGCACACACAGTGGCCACTGACTTGCTCTCCCCTTCCTGTTTCACTCTGGCCTGTTTTCCGGGCTCCTGCCCCTGCCCAGTGAGATAAGCAGCTGTCTGCACTTGTCTTCCTTCCAAGCAGCCGGAAACCTGCTTCTGCCAGTTTCTAAAACCTAACAGCAACACATAGCCCTTCCTGTTTTTCCGAGTTTTGTTTTTATTTTTATCAAACGACGAATGTCCAAAGGGCCACGTATTAAGATTTGTGTAGTGATCCTTGCTGCTTGGTAGATGTCTGGGTGACTTTTACTTTGTTCTTTGAGCTCCCTAAATTCCCAATGGTTTTCAAATAAGCATGAATAACTTTTATGGTAAAAGGAGCTGTATGGAAAAAGCACGCATTCTGAAGCTTACTAGCAATTCAGACAATACATTACTGCTGTGTGACCTGTTTTTCTCCATATTATTACTATTATTATTATTTTTTGGTACCTGGAATCGATCCCAGAACTGTGTGCTTACCAGGCAGGCACTTATGGCACTGAGCTATATCCCCAGCCCTTCCACAAATGTTTTATGTTTGGATGCATGTTCATTTGTCTGTTGACAGGCGTGCAAGGGGCTAAGCCTTCAGCATATACATTGCAAGCTTAATTCCTAGGACAAAATTGTAGCTTGAGTTGCTACAGCTCCAAAAAGATTACATAGATGAATAGCCCTATTTGGTTACTTAGTAACATTACAGCAATACTTTAATGGATGTGTTTGTGTTTAACTTTTCAAACCCTTCTGGATGTTTTTCACTTTTCCTAAATCTTGCCTCATTTGGGACTGTACCCAAATGTTGTTCTTATGGTTTTGTCTCAAGTATTCTGTTTGACTGTGTTCTTTCTATGCTAGAAAGCGTGAGATTAAAAATAAAAGTTTAGGCTCCGCCCAGCGACCCCAAGCAGCGGGGCAGCCTCAGTGGTCTGCCTGGCACGAGCTGAAGGCCCGCACAGCGAACTCCACCAGCCGTGCAGCTTCGGGACCTCAAGCGGAATCTGGTAGGGCCCCACCCAGCATCCCCAAACAACCAGGGACCTTTGGGAAAAAAAATTTATAGAGTTATAAATAGCAGCCCACTTGCTCATTCTGTAGTGAATCCTACCTTCTTACTCCATCTGCTACTTCAGTATTTACTCTACTTGATCTTAACTCTGCAAAATGCTAGCTATGTTTTGGGTCAAGTTGTAAAGCCCAGGGATAGTGAAAATACAGTTCCAAATGTAACCTTTTATTATTTTTTTGAGATGGGATTTCCCTTGTGATCTGTGAGCTTCCTGCTTTCGATTGCCAGGTGCTGGGATAATAGGGGTGTACTACCACACTCGACTTGTTCAAAGGTTTTTATTACTATTATTGTGTGTGTGTGTGTGTGTGCACACACGCACATGTGTGTAGTACTAGAGACTGAATCCAGGGCCACTGAACTGGATTCTTTATTTTGACACAGTTGCTAAATTTCCAAGCCTGTGCTCCAACTTGTGATCTTTCTGCCTCAGCCTCCCAGAGTGCTGAGATTATAGGCCCGTGTCACTATGCCTCTCTGAAGATTTTTTTTTAAAAAGAAAATGACTCTAGGCATGGTGGCGCACACCAATAATGCCAGCACTTGGGAGACTGGAGCAGGAGGACTGCAGTGAGTTCAAGACCAGCCTGGACTACACAGTGAGGTGGTCTTAAAAAACCAACTAACTGAGCTTGCTTCAGCACACAAATACTTTTAAACATTTCTAAA
>RJWT010051981.1:0-10610 GCA_004365215.1 Cuniculus paca
CATTGCATTTTGAAAGATTGGTGGACTTGGGCATTTTCCTAGGCCACATCAGTGCTGTCAAGTAACAGAACCAAAGGTCAGGTGAAGCTGGGCCTGAAGCAGCCGAGGCATGGAGAGAGGATGAGAGCTACTCTGCAGGGAGCAGCAAGAGAATGGAGGCGCACAGGAGGAGAGGGAGGAGGAGGGGTAGAAAGCTCTCCCAGCCCTCAGTCACAGGATGTTTAGGACATTCTGCCGAGTGAGATGTGCCTTCCTTCTTGCACCTAGACTGTCCCTGTACTGTGTACTCAGGCAACAGGTGGTTCTTGATCTCCCACCTTGTGTGGTCCTCTGCTGGATCCTGGCCATAATAAAGTGGTAAACAAGACTCAAGTCTCACTGAGGGGACTTTGCTCAGGCAGGTGGGAAATGCGCACCAGCCAACAGGCTGTGATGATCCAGTGTGGGAAGGAGTGAGGATGCAGTCTCGAAAGGCTTCCCAGGGAGGGGTCCTGGGAGGGGAGGGGCAGTGTGTCACCTGGAACCAGGCTAAAGGGCGGACATCGAGTGCTGCACGTAGAAGGGCAGTGTTTGCGACAAAGGCCAGTGAGCCTTGGCTTGATTCATGCCGTCAAAACAAGGGTCAGTTTTCACCTAGTGCTTGGCATTCTGGAAAGCTCATTCATGGCCTCAAAATTATGAACAATTCTTAATTAAATAAATTAGGATGATGGCCATAGTAATTAAAATATTTAAAAAGCATCCTCAACGAATCTCTAACAGTTTCCTTCTAAACACTGGCTTTTGGAAGGACTCGGCAAAGAACACGAACTGAAGCTGATACTCTGTGTTGAGTGTCAGTCACTGGTTGTGAGTTTCTTGCTTTGGTCTGCGTGTCCTGGGAATGTGTCTTGAGATAGTATCACATGTTTATTGTCTTTCAGTGCATGATCCAACTTCTAAAACTTAAAATACACATCTACCTTCCAAATTCTACCTCATTTCCTTAGACAGAATGTTAGGAGTTGAGAGTAAAACAGTGGTTACTGGCAGCTGGAAGGGTAGAGTGGGGTACTGATGGGGAGATCTTGGTCAACAGGGACTCAGCAGGCAAGGAGGCGCATGCCTGTGATCCCAGCACTTGGAAGGCTGAGGCAGGACGATCGCCATGAGTTTGAGGCTAGCTGCACTATGAAGTGAATTCAAGGCCAACCTGAACTCCATAGTGAGACCAAACTAAAGCAAACCACACCAAAAAACAAGGACCCAGTTATAGTTGGGGATAAGAAGTTCTGCTGTGTTCTTGCATAGATGGATTATAATCAATGACGGTTCAATTGTACTGGTTTCAATTTTAAAAGCTAGACCCAAGGATTTTGAAACTTTTCATCATAAAGAAATAAATATTTGAGCATATAGGTATGTTTAACCTGGCTTGAACATTCTGTAATACGTATGTGCAGCAAAACATCACAGGGTATCCATACAGATATACAAGCTTTAATCATTAGTTAACAAATGCTAGGATTTCTTCCAAGGAAAGACTTCTGTTGCCTTCCTGTTAGCCACTCATGGACTTTCGTCACTGCTGGCACAGCTCAAGTGTAAACAGCCAATTGCTGAGGTCAGTCGGCAGCTCCCGTCCGAGGCCCGCTGTGGTATGCCCTGGAGCCATGCCCGGAACACAATTCTCCAGGCTCCTTTTTCGGTCATCTCTCATTTTTCTCTTGCTCTTATCCTGTTGATTTCCTAGTTAATAGAAAATTCTTGATTTTTAAAAATAACACCATTTAATTTTTTTTTTCCAACAGGAAGAATCTAGGAGTGAGTTGTCAAAAAGCTAGGATTTTGAGACCTAGCAGGGCCCCAGACGTGAACGCAGGCAAACCATTCATATAGGAAACTTGAGAACTTTCTTTCATGACCTGTGTGACACTGGTGTGTTATGTTACAACCCAAGCCTCTGTTTTCTCAAGTGTGAAACTGGAGCATGAAAGTGGATTATCACAGAGGTTTTTTCCTACTCCAGAATCCTACTCTTCTTTATGGCGTTGGGAGAGAGGCTGAGGGGCTGGCCTGAGACATCCATGCCCAACAAAAGGTACTGCCAACCTTGGGACTGCAAACCAAGTGACCCATCAACGTTCTGACATGTTAAATAGCAGTCCATGGGTCAAGTCCCACCTGAGGCACTGTTTCCTTGGTTTGTTCAAAACACAACTCAAATCCATAGTTGTCAGATACAAATGGCAGCATGAGATAAAGGAGTTTCCACAAGGTCCCTAGACTCTGAGTACTTGTCCTGATGGTGGCTAGATTTAGAACACTCATAGGCCGTTTGCCATATTGTTTCTCTCTGTCTTTTTCTTGCTTGGACTTTCATATTAATAATAGCTATATTTCTAAAATTTCCATTTTAGGTAGAGCATAGCAAATACGAATGAACCCATTCCCTCCCGGAGAAGGTGCCCGCATCTCCTCCCTGGGAAATGAATAAATCGCAGCTCATCTGGAATATTTGGTGGTGACTGTTGGGAAACCACTGGCAGATGTGTGTGCGTGGGCTGGAGATGGAACTGGAGACTGCTGGCTGGAAGGAACTGGATGGCTGGGCAGTGTCTGGAGGGGGTCCCTGGGAGCACAGCTGGGGACACAAATTTGGCTCAAGAACTAAATTTGGATGTCTCTGAACACAAAGCCATACTTATTTGGAGTTTGTGACTATGCGATGGGTTGCAGATGAGCCTCATCTTATTTAAACAGTTGACTGAATGAGTAGTTAAGATTTCAGGGGTAATGTGTGCTTGGAGGGTCTGTTCTCATCCATTTCTGCTGTGCCCCTCTTACCAGGTGAGGAGTCCGGGTACAAAACTTAGGCTCAGTTTGTCCATCTCCTTCTGCATCTCCCAGGCCCTGGAATTTCTGGTCCAAATAGCCTTGATCTCTTTCCAAGGCCTCTGCAGATGTCTTCTGAATGTTGTTCTCTAGAGGCACAAGTCTGAGGTATGTGTGTTCCCAGACCCTGGGGGTGGCTGAGGTTTACTGAGTTACAAGAATAAGAAGTGGCTGGAGCTAGGCTATGAGGCCAGGAGTGTTCACACACATGCACAAGAGCAGCTTTCAGAAAATAAAGGATTTCCAAACTTGCACTTGACCTTCTGGGTCATTCAAAGGAGAATTTAACAAGGTACTAGTAGAACAGGAGGTAATTTATTTAAACTTTTCTGGCTTGATGATAACTCATGTATCTTTGGACTTAAAAGCACATGAATCTGCATGGTTCTCTTACTCTGAGGATGATAGAGGTGAGCTGGATGTTTAAAGTACTTAAAAGGATAAAGTATCTTTAGGCAATCTCTTGTACTTTTAAAATATCTGTTTACATATAAATAATTGATGTACCCGTCATTCACTATCAGTCGGTCACTAGAATTGATTTTTAAAGACTTTTTTTTTGTCAACGTATATTTTACTGGCCTATTTACTTTTTATCTGAACTTGGAAGAAAAATACCTCAGATGTGGCTGGATCCCCTTGGGAAGTCCTCGTGTGCATTCGCCCTGCCAGTGAGACATTGCAGAAGTTAGTACCTTGCACCCTGGGCCAGCTTCTCCGTTAACCCTTGCTGCTCCTTCTTAAAATTTCAGCGTCGCAACCAGATCTGGGGCCTGGGAGCTTTCCTAAATTTGTGCGAGTGTGCGTGCACACATCCGTGTGTGTGTGTGTGTGTGTGTGTGTGTATAGGGAAAAAAGACAGTAACCAGTGCTGATATGTGGCAGACTTTGTTCTAAATACTACATGGATTTAGGGACTGCTACACAATTCCTGGGGCCCATATCAAAATAAAACTGCAGCATCTCTTGTTTAAAAATGATTCAGAATTTCAAGACAATGACAGAAGCAACAGACTGCAGAGGTCATGCCCTAGAGAGCCCCCCCCCTGCCCCCCTGGCCTTTATGAACAAATCTTTGTGACAACATTTTGAGCTTCTTCAAAGGGGATTGCTGAGGCACAGAAAGACACATGTGGTCATTCCAAGGTCACGGGGTTAAAAGAGCACAACTGAGATTTACATTCAGACAGATTTGGTTTTTAACCAGTGTGCTTGGAGGTCCCAAGAGGGAGATTGTGAGCCTGGTGCCTGCGGCAGTCCCTAGGGAAAGGGAATCTCTCCATTAAACGTCGCCCTTTCCCCAGTTTCTTTTCTGGTGTGTGAGCTTTCCCTACCCTTTAGCCCCCTCAAAGTCACAGACTCTATAATGAAAATAAATCACAAAAGCCAAGAATAAATGACCTCCCCCGGTAACTTATTGGCCCCTTATTATATTGTAGTTTAAACATCCTCTCTGGGGAGTGTCCCCTACCCCACACACAAACAAGAGGCTTAATAAGATTTTAAACCAACAAAAATCAATCTTTTCCTAGGAGAGACTTTACTGCTAAGAAAATCAGATTTTCTCCATATTGTTATGGTAACCAAATTACATTTCCTTTAAAATATTCTACATATTTCTCCCCATTTATTCACCTTTATAGTTCTTTTCTTCCTTTAGCCCAAAGTGTATTCTAGATTGTTCCAGCGCTCAAGCAATATGACCTGATTCTTGCGATGTTTCAACACATGGATTGCTCATGCTTTTACCTGTTTTATGTAAATGTACTTCCTTCCAACAAGGTTTGCCAAGAAGTTAATCCTAATGTCAAGAACCATTCTGGGGTGAATGGAGAAATGTGACATTCTCTCCTTTGGGAGGATACCTTGCTATGTTCTCCCAAGATGCTTGAAGCAAAGCCAGATTATCATCATCAGAACTTACAACTAATTGATTTTGCAGCATTTATATCAGAAAACAACTATGTTAAATATATCTTCTTTCTAATGGAATTGGAATTTTGGGCAAGTGACTCATTCACATAATGATTCTGCTTGGAGGCCCCTTTTGCATGACTCGAGTACAGAATAAGGAGAGTATATCTTGTATTTCCATATCTTCCCTCCTACATATCTCAATTCCCATTCACACAGTACCTATCAATTGGCCTAAAAGTTAGGGAAATGGGAAAAAGAGCAAAGATTGAAGGAGAAAGGAAATCTCCTTGAGAAAGTTTATTTATTTATTTTTTGCAGCCCTGGGGATTGAACTAATAACCTCATGCTTGCCAGGCAGGTGCTTAGGCCATTGAGCTAGATCCCTGGCCACCTTGAGAAAGTTTAAAATAAATTAAGTAGATCTGATTAGTAAAGACGACAGTTATACTTCAAGGAGATGTTAAATGTTCTGTACAAATCATTTTATGCTGATTAAACAGTACACTGTAATTTCTTTTCTAAATTGAATGGGCTACACTGAAAAATGGTATTTGGCCCACCCTGAACAATGACTTCTCTCTGAAGACCTTTACTGTGGATTGAGAATTTTAATTTAGATGAAGAAATAACAACGCATGATGTTGCTTAGCAACCATTGTATGTCTGTTAGTATCAGAGACTCCAAATGGATAGGTTTTGGGTCACTTTCGGAGGACAAATAAACTAATTACCTGAGACAAAATTAAATGAATTTCTAAAAGCTAAACCCATGCCAACATCATTTTATTCATGTATTTGTGCCAAGGAGAGATGTTTCCATGATTATAAAGATTCAGGACTTTGGGTACAGATTTTAAGTCACTCCTTTCTCAGTGTTAAAAATGGCTTTGGTTTGGAGGGGACAATCATGACTGGAGGTCAGACTCTGGGAAGGCTTCCAGCCGCAGATGGGTCAATGCAGCCCTTGTCCTGTGATTTCTGTGGATATAGATGGCCTCCCATGAGCAGGGCAGGCTCTAGTTCCTATGTCATACAGCATCATTACTAAACACTGACCACGAAGCGAGTCTCAGAACGAATTCTGCTCCAAACAATCTTTGTTAACAAGGAAGCACAAAACCAGTCCTTGGAAGCTCTGGGAGGTCCAAGGTCACTGTCCATAGCCTCTTTGAAAAGCTACAAACAGAACCTTAGCAATTCAGTAGAAGCTAAGTCAGACTGCTAACCAGACCCTGTCCTGCTCATGCCTGGGTAGAGGTGCCTGGAAGATATTTCGAGACAGTTCACCTAGCTTAACCATCACTCCTTTCACCAACGAAACATCATTCATACCATCTTTTGTGCTAGTTAACAAACTGATTCTGTGATTAATAGAACACAGTGCAGTAGCCGAAGGCTCTGTTTTGCAGGCTTGTGAAAAGTGTCTCAGATACCAAGGAATTGTTCTGCAGTGAAGATTCCTGATTGAAATGTTGGAAATGTGGACTCACTACCGCCAGGATGTAGACTGAAATAAATTTACATGCTTGCGTGTTTTACCAAATTAAGGATGTAGGTTTCTCTTTCTTTCTTTCTTTTCTTTCTTTCTCCCTTCCTTCCTTCCTTCCTTCCTTCCTTCCTTCCTTCCTTCCTTCCTTCCTTCTTTTCTTCTTTCTTGGTGGTGGTGTTAGATTGAAGTGAGGGTTTTGCATACAAATATGACTAAAACATGGCTATTTTAAATGTCACTAAGAAAGAAAAAAAATGCTGCTAGTAATATTGCCTTATCACTTTAACATTTTATTTTATATCCACTGAAATGAACCTTTTTACTTTAGATTTAGATTTTTTTTGCCATAAATTCAGCAAGTTCATACATTAAGAGAGAAAATATAGGTGAAGGACTGATTAGTTTTCCTAAAAAAACCCCTTCATATCCAAAATTTGGCTTTTATCAATCACTTCCTCAAATAAAAAAATCTGTAACTATTTTTGTTAGCCCAGCATTGTGCTGTGTGCCATGACCTTGATGATGCCCTGTTGCTTAAAATAAAGAAAAGCCATTGATGCTGGGCTCTCACCTGGTTCCTCCCTTATGTAGACTCGGCTGCCCTCATGGTCTTAATCTCAAAGACCACTGGCTTGGATGTGGTTTGAAAGGCCATGTGCTGGAAGCTGGGTCTCCAGTAAGGTGGTGTTGGGAGGTGCTGGAACCCATAAGAGATGGGACTGGTGCAAGGTAATTAAATACTTGGGGTGCATCACCCTCCAAATGGATCAGAATGATTCTTGAGAGCGCAAATACTTTCCCCAAGAATGAGTTGTTATGAAAGAGCAAGCCTGACCTTAATTCTGAACGCCCCCCACAGGCTTCCTGGCTTGCACTGTGATCTTCTCTTACATGCACTCCTACTATGCTGCTGTCCACCATGTTGTCATGTAACCAGAGGCCTTCAGCAGAACCAAGCATATGCTGACACCATGACCTTGAATCTCCAGAACTGTGAGCTAAATAAACTCCTTTTGAGATAAAGTATCCAGTTTCAGGTGTTTTGTTATGATCACAGAAAACAGATTGAGACATCTTTTAAAGGCCAAATCTGCAATCCAGTCATGTTGGAGGATGGGCCTTCAACAGAAGACTTTCGGAAGGACACAACTCACTTACACCAGGGTCACAGATACTGTTGAGGTGGAGTCTGACCTCCAACTCTGTACCTTTGTGCATCTGGGCGAAGTGGCATACTTGGTGGCAGGGAAGCCCAGGAAGCATGCCTATCCTGAGGTGGCCAGCAACAACTTAGTCTAGGAGGTGACCGAGCTGCATAAACCTCATCAGCCTCGACTGACAAAGCAAACCACTGATGTGTTTCTCCTGTTCAACCTCTGCGGTCCCTGAAATGCCTGTAGTTCTCCCACCACTGCCTAACATGAAAAGAAATGGGAAGGGAATGAACTGGAGTAAAAGGAGAGATAAAGATCTTCACTAATATTGGCAAAATATCTTACTTTTACAGATGCTATTCACGCCGACATACTTCAGGGGGTATCATAGAGCCTTGGCAGGATCCTGTGCTGGCTTAAATTAATCCCCGAAGCGTCAAGTTTATTAGCTTCATGGCAAATTCGTATCTGAGAACAAACTTCCTTTTTATGCCAACTTTGGGAATGTTGCAGAGCAGATCTGGTTTGCTGTTCTCCGACCCCTCCCCGCAACCGTTTAACTTCTAGGAATTAAGAAATACTCTACTCAGACCACAGGATTTTCCTCTAATTGCTGGCATCTTCCCAAGAGATTTTTTTTAAATTACACTTTTTATTTTGAGATCACTGGAGTTTCACATGCACTGTAAGAAATTCTAACATAGAAACCTCCATGAACCCTTTTCTCTACTTTCTGAAGTGGAGGCAGTTTGCAAAACTATGGTGTGCCCTTCAAGCAGGATATGGACACTGATGGAGTGAAGTTAGAGAGAATGCCCGTAACCATGAGTGTCCCTCACGGTTTCTTTTTCAGAAAGGGTGATTGGAAAATATAGTGCATGATTAAATTTTAAAGACCTTTTTACAATAAAGAAGGAACATTGTTAAGAAAGATGGGATGAGAATGTTGAGGCAACAGGTGGATATTTTGAGAATTTTGATGGGGATTAGGGCTACATGTATCTTACTGTAATAAATTTGTTTAAATAGTTACCATTGTTTTTCATCGCTCCATATTGAACAAATGTTAGCAGTAAGTTCTGTTAAATAAAAATAATACAGTGCGTCCTCATCCATCCTGTTCACTGGATCTGGTACCATGTAACTTCTGGCTCTACCCCCAAATCAAAAGACCATTAAAGGTAAACGTTTTGAGTCAGTTCAGGACATTAAGGTAGCCAAGACAGCACAGCTAGACCCTCACGAAAGAGGACTTCCAGAGCTGATGCAGAAAGTGGCAAGAACGTTAAGTGTGTTTGAAGCAAGGGGAATTATTCTGAGGAGGATTAATGGCCATGTGTTTTTTACTGCAATAAAATTTTAAAAATTTAAACATTTTTCATAGTTCTTGATTACAGCATTTTCTTGACCCTTGGCAACCCATAATATGTTCTTCATTACTAAAATTTTGCCATTTTGAGGATGTTACATACATGAAACCATATAGTTAGTAACAGTTTGAAGTGTTTTTTTTCACTTAGCATAACTCTGGAGATTCATTCAAGTTGTCCATCTTTCCAGCTCTTCTTCTAAATTTGTTTTATGTATAGTGTTCAGGGAAGAATTGGAAACCAGGCGTAGAATATCACTCAGTCTTCTTTGAAGCAGTTCAATTCACAAGACCCAGCTCTGGTTATTTTCATGTTTGCTCACCTGCAGGCAATGACCATGACATAGGTGAGCTCTCCAGCCAAGGGCAAGGTCTGAGTTGGTGGGATATATTAGAATCTAATACCCGCTGTGTGATAGTATTAGGAGGGGAAGCCTCTGGAAAGTCATTAAGTTACCAAGGAACCCTCACCCTTCTACAAAAGGCTCTAGAGAGCTCCCTGACCTCCTTCTGCTGCACAGAGACACATAGAAGGCCCATCTTTGAAACAGGTGGGCTTTACCAGAAACCCAATCCACAGGTGTCGTCACCTTGGACTTCTCAGCCTTGAGAGCTGTGTGTAATACATTCTGGTTGCATGCAAGCTACTTATTCTAAGATGTTTTCTTACAGCAGCTTCAATGGGTTATGATAAATTGTGACCATTATCATGATTGTTAAACTGACTACATTAAGAAACGCTCACCAGCTTAGTAAGCACAGTTCTGGGTGCCTGTAGTGTGTTTCCAGAGATTACTGGCGTGAGGACCAGTAAACCAAGGGGGGCGACCCATCCTGATTGTAGGTGGCACCACCAACAGGCTTGCAGCCCCGCTGGGATGAAAGGGAGAGCAGGAGGAAGTCGGCCTGTGTGTGAAAAGCTCCATTCTGCTTGGGTGAGTGCCCCTTTTGCTTCTGCCGTCACTGTGGACATCAGACACCAGCTTCTTCCGCGTTTTGACGTGGACTCACGGCAGAGGCCCTCCAGGGAACGTCCAGGCTTTTGGCTTTGGACTTGTGCTGGCTGTGTCGATCCCTCTTGTTCTATGATATCAGCTTCTCAGGCCGAGCAGCTACTGAGTCTTCTGGCTCTCCGGCTTGCAGACCGCCGGGCTGGAGTCTCCCATCCCTGATCCTTGAGCCTTCCTAACAGAACCCCTTGTCTAATTTCATATCTATCTATCTATCTATCTATCTATCTATCTATCATCTATCTCTATCATCTATCTATATATCTATCATCTCTATCTATCATCTATCTGTATCATCTACCTATCATTTATCACCTATCTATATCTGTCTCTAATCTATCTCCTATCTCTCTATCATCTATCTATCTATATGTTTATTATCTATCTATCTCTGCCTATCAATCTATCTATCATCTATCTCTATCATCTATCTAGCTATTTATCTATCATCTATATATCTATCATCTCTATCTATCTATCTGTATCATCTACCTATCATTTATCACCTATCTATATCTGTCTCTAATCTATCTCCTATCTCTCTATCATCTATCTATCTATATGTTTATTATCTATCTATCTCTGTCTATCAATCTATTATCTATCTATCTATCTATCTATCTATCTATCATCTATGTTATGTATTTGTTACAATTTAGATCTGGGGTGTTCCCCAAAAGCCTCCTGTGTTTGAGAGGTGATGGGATCACAGATTGTACATGTTCTACTGATTCTGCTTCTACCCAATATAAAGGCGTTCTCTCAATTATCCATTTTCTCTCATTAGACTTCTCATA
>RJWT010051982.1:0-10639 GCA_004365215.1 Cuniculus paca
CTTGTGTTTTTGAGACAGGGTCTCACTATGCCATTCAGGCTGGCCTTGAGCTCACTTTGTAGCCCAGGTTGGTCTCACACTCACAATGATCCGCCTGTCTCAGCCTCCCGAGTGCTGGGATTACAGGTGTGAGCCACCACGCCCGGCTCTCCTCTCTGTTTCTTACAGTGCCTGGTATCCTAGAACTGTATTTGCCCCATTCAGAGTCACAGAAGCTCAGCCCCTCTCTCCCTTCCTGGGTTCCGGGTCTGCTTGGGAGTGGAGCGGAGTGTGGCCTGGTGTCTGCATATGCAGACTGTTGTGTCCAGGATGTCCCAAGGGGCTCTGCTGTAGTGTGCAGGTGGCAGTCTGTGTGGTGTCCTCCTTTGAAACACTCAGCAGGCAGAAGCAGAAAAACCCTTGTGTCTGAAGCCTGTGTTGTTGGTGATGTGGTAATGGCCCTCTAGGAAGCCACCAGCATCCTGTTGCTGAGCCGTACACAGAGGGCAGCCAGGGTTCAGCAGGTGCCTAGGGAGGGAGTGTGTGAGACCAGAGCTCTGCCACTGCCCTTGAGAAGTGGGCTTGCTTCTCAGGACCCGTTTTCCTGGCGGTACAACAATGGCGGTGGGTCAGGAAACAGACGGGCTTCCTTTCAGTTTTGAAGCCACCTCCCTCTGTGATCCTTGTACAGGAATATCTCCCCCTCATTGAGGAGTCTCTGAACCCCTCAGTGCAGGGGTCCCCCAGGCCCTCAGCAGCCAGGGCAGTGTTGGAGGCAGGTGGCTTGGGACCAGCAGAAAGCCCATGTTCCCTTGTCGTCTTCTTGCAGCTCCCGTGATCGTCTTGCCACCACGGAGTGTTCACAATGTCACCGGGGCGCAGGTTTACCTGTCCTGTGAGGTGAGGGCAGTGCCCACCCCAGTCATCACGTGGAGGAAGGTATTTCTCTCCAGGAACTCTTATGGGTGTGTGTTTGGGGGGGAGGTGCACGTGCATGCACACTTGGGTGAGGCAGAGACAGATCCAGGGAGAGACAGAAAGACAGATGCGGGTGCCAAATATTTTTCCTTTAAATGTGTTGGTGTGTATCACTTTATACATGGGCCAGAAGATTACAAAAGAAGCCTTACATACCACTCCTTTTACCCCAGAAGAGGGACAGGTGCACTCTGGCCCGTGCCACCTGCTGCCGTGGCCACTAGCCTCCCTCAGCTGCTGGGACCTGAGAACCTGCTTCATGGTGCAGCTGAGTTGTAAACTGACTCAGCTGAGAGCAGAAGACTCAGTCCTGTCCCAAATACAAATCTTCCTAAACATCAATCATGACATTTGTTGTCCCTATGGCTCGACAGCCCTGACAAGGGCCATGAAATTCTGAACTGCTTCTGCCAAACGGTGGCGATGTTAGCGTCCTGGCCATCCAGCAGGGGGTGCTGCTTGTGCACCCATTTAGGTTTCTAAGGCGCCTGAAGTTACTTGAATAGGAAGGAGAGACGCTTGGGTTTCAGCCTTTGTGTCGCTGGGAAGATGCCGTGGCAGGGGGTTAGAAATTCTTTTTCTAAGTGGCTTATGGTTTCTCTGCTGTAGATCACACACTCTCCTGAGGGCACTGAGGCACTGGAGGAGTTACCAGGGGACCATATTAATATAGCCGTCCAGGTGCGAGGGGGCCCTTCTGACCATGAGGCCACAGCCTGGATTTTGGTGAGTTTTTCAGGTTACCTGATGTTACTGGCCAACTTTATGAACCTCCTTTATCTTTCTGTGACTTGCGACAGTTCTCAAAGCTCTTCCTGTTCATCTCACAGGCTTTCCAGTGTCTTGCAGGCTGTGTAGCCCCTGAGAGCACAGGGATCTGCTGTAAAGTCCCTCACAAGACATCCATGTCCCACTGCTCAGAACCTGCCAGCGGCAAGGGAGATAGGTTGCTAAAGAGCTGGCTTTAAGGTAGAGAAAGTAATCTGGTTTACCCAGGTGGGCCCAATTTAAGAATGAGTATAAATGAGGAAGAGGGAGGCAGAAGAGTCAGGTAGGGTGATGTGAAAAGACCTCTACTCACTGTTGCTGGTGCTGGAGCTAGAGGAAGGGGCCATGAGCCAAGGAGCACTGGCACATTGGTCAGCTTTCCATTGCTGGACAAGATATCTGACACCTCCAGTTTATAGGAGAAGAGGATTATTTTGGCTCATACTTTGCAGGATTTTGGTCCATGATCAACTGGCTCTAGGGCAGAAACATCATGGTAGAAGGGCAGGACAGAAGGATATGGTAACCAGGAAGCAGAGCACAGGGAACGAAGCCCAGTGTGGAAGGGCTGGAGACCATGTATAGTGCCTGTGGTCACATCCCATTCATGAGATTGGTGCCCTCACTACCCAGTAACCTCTCTTAATCAAGTCAAATTGACAGTCTTTTTTTTTTTGGAGGCGGGGATACAGGAATTGAATGCAGTGTTTTTAACACTGAGCTACATTCCTAGCCCTCTTTAAAAAATATTTATTTATTTATTTAAAATTTTGAGCCAGTGTCTCACTAAACTACCTGGGCAGGACTCGAACTTGAGATCCTCCTGTCTTGGCCCCCCAAAGTGCTGGCATTACAGGCATGGCTTGCTGTCAATCAATATTAACTAGCACAACTGTCTACTAGAAACTGGACCAGGCCAGGCAACAGGTTATACCCTAGAATCATAGGAATACTGCTGGTGCACCTTGATTGTTAGATCAATTTGGGCTTCTGACCTCCAGAGCTATAGATGATAAATTTGCATTTTAAACCGCTAAGTTTGAAAGAGTTTGTTACAGTAGCTGTAAGACACTAATCCACCGAAGATCACATAGCTGATGAAGAGGGAAGAGGCAGTGAAGATCCCCTCCAGGGTTGTTATGCCATTCGTAGCATTTTTGCTAAAGAAAAAAAAAAAGAATGCCAAGTATTTGGAAGAGCGATGGAATAGGGATACAGGGGTGCTCTCCAGGGACATCTTCCTTAGTTTCCCCACAGCTCTGGGAGGTTTAGTGATGATTCTCTACCCAGATGAAAGACTTAGAATGCAGTTGGGCACATGACCTTTTCAAGTCAAGCACATTTCCTCATTTTTACAATTACAAGAAAATATGAGAAAATGAACGGTGGTGGTATTTACAAGGGCTGCTCCCATATGGAACAATTTATGGGTCTTCTTTAGAGTTTTGTTTTTTTAATTTGAAGTGTTTTCCTCATAATCTATACTGTCCCCTTCAATAAAAAGGCCAGGCAGCTAGAGTGAAAGGCAGGAATGCCGGGGAATTGTTAAAGTGAAAGCCACAATAAGGGACATGTCCTTCAAGAGGGTCCCCAAGAAGGACATTTCTCTGCTTGGCAGTCAAGACAAGAAGACAAATAGGAGTTGATCTTATTCTGGGAAGTATCAAGTGATCAAGTGTATCATTAAGAACTAAATACAAAGGTCATTTTTTGTGCTGCGTGTAACTGTGTAAATGTGCCTGCTGTGTGCCTAGATCAGTCCCCTGAGAAAGGAAGACGAGGGTGTGTACCAGTGCCACGCGGCCAATGCGGTTGGGGAAGCCCTAGCACATGGCACAGTGATGGTCCTAGATCTGAGCAGATACAAAGGCCCCCGCTCCCCAGCTCCGGCTGACCGCCTGTGATGGATGAAGGTATATGTTTGGAGCCATTTCATTATTTCTATCCCTGTGTCCCAAGAGTTTTGAGGTGCTGACTAGATGTACAATAACACAGAAGAGAAATAGGTAAGTGGGGAAAGCGGGAGAGCTGGGCCATGTGAAGGTGAGCAGGCGGAGCCTTTACCATGCCCTGCACATGCTTCTCTCACCTCCCCAGCTGGCACAGTCAAGAGCTGAGAACATGAGCATCTGCAGGGTGAAAAAGCTGGTAGTGTTTTTCTGTTTCTGAGGCTAGAAGACTACTTCCTCCAGGCCCAAGAGGTGGCAGACAATGTCACTATGACAGCAGCCACATGGAAACTCCTGCAGAGAAGCCCACTGTGCTTCGTGTGTCCTCTCCTAGGGGACAGCTCTTGCCCCATCTTGCTGTTCACTGCCCTGTGTGCTGCTTAGCAACACATCCCAGGGAGTGCAGGGGTAGGATGCAGAGATCCAAACAGCCCTTGTCCTCTTAGTCACACAGGTCACACTGGGGGTGCAGCTGTGCCCTGTCTACAGGTGACTGTAAACTGGGGAAATGAATCACTTTCTCAGCCCACTTTTGCTGGGTAGCAACCCCCCAAACGTTGCTGGTTCTTGGCCACAAACATTTATCTCTTACTCACATTCCATGTCACTGCTCTGGGCTGACTGTGTCTCTGCTCCACATCTCTTCTCATTTGAGACCCAGTTGGAGGGCAGCCCCAGTGTGGAATACTTCGACTCTTGTGACAGAAGGGATGAGTAAGAGGCCGAGCAAAGCATACAATCTCATTTAAAGTCCGACTCAGATGTAATGTGCATCATTGTCATATTTGCCTACAGTTCATTGGCCAATGCAAGTCACAGACCACACTGGGATGGATGGATCTGGGCAGTGTGCGCTCCTCTCACTGGAGACAAAAGGCAGGGATGCAGGATTCTCATGCAGGGGTGGGAGGAGCAGGCCTGACCATCACCAAGGCTGACCAACAGGTTTTTAATAGAGCAGGAAACATTTCTTAAAAGCAGAAGGATTTTGCTGTATTTCTAATCAAATATAACCTTGGGCCACTATTGTTACACACTGTCTGTATGCAAGGCCTCTCTTCAGGTCTGTGTGGGATACACAGAAAAACAAAAAGTCAACATCATTGGAATACAAAGACCGCAGTGTTATGGGAATGAAGGAGGTGTGTCAGTTTGAGGCAGGAGAAGCTCCTAGAACTGGGGAAAACGAGGGCAGCTGTCACTGAGGAAGTGGTGTTGGGGCTGAAAGGCAAGTATCTGTGGGTATTCAGAGGTCATAGAAATGGGGAAAAATGTGAACATATAAAACTATAAAATAGAATTCAGCAAAGAGTTAGGAAATCAGGTTATAAAGTTGTCTTCCTAATACTTGACTTTTTTGTTTTATGTAAATATATGTTATTATATGTGTTATTTTTATATAACATATTTTACCTGTATTATTATATATTCAGGTGTTGAGTTTCCTGTAAAATATGCAGTATTGGCCAGGTCTTGCTTGCATGCCTCCAGGAACACAGAGCTCACTACCACCAGACAACCACGTTGGCCTTTTCTAATAGTTGAAAAGTTCTTCCTCATACAGAGCTGTAGTGTGTGTCTCTGAAATCTCCATCTATTGGTCTTACATGTTCTTGGGCTCCTGCAGGACCCCTCCAACCCTCCCTGGTACCATTTCTCACAAAGAAATATTTGAATTTAAGGATCACCTTCCATTTAACACACAGTGGACTGTAACAGAACAAGTTTCTTTTCTCTAACTTTTCACCCTGTTTCTTCCCAGGGTCTTAGAGACATCGATCACAGGATAATGGAGAAGTCAAGTACCAGATCTTTTTGCTTGTGAAGACTTGGGAAAACTGTGTTTGTAGATGACCTCTTTTGTATGTTTTTAAAAAATTGGATGTGAACTAGATTCATATGCAGATGTAGTTTTTAGCAGAACAAACACTGGGAAAGCAGATGTGCATGTAGCTTTTTAATACTCTTGGAATGATTGTTCCGTGTGAATTCTTTTTTAACTACGCCCTCACAAGGAGACCCCATAATGCTATGTTTGTAATTCTAAAGGGCTCAACCAAGCCATGTGTCAACTGCAGCTCATGCCTATGACTGATTAGTGGGTGCTCTGTGACCTAGTTTGTGTTGTAAAGAAGGAGGGAGGAAGGTCTCAGCACTCCTCAGCTTGATTTTTGCCTGCTCTGTGACCTCACAGATCTCTTCCCCTCTCTGCGCCTTGGTCCTTCACCTGTGATTGTGGCATTTGAACTGATGTCACCAAAGACCCTTCTATCCTGCCATCCTAAAGTAAGATAGCCCTATATAAAAAATACAGGAAGTCTGCCCTTAGCATTTTTCTTAAAATGGTATTTCCTCAAAAACAAATTATCACCTCGTACCAGGATGTGAAAAGCTGGTGTGGCTCTTCTATTCCTGCCTTTCCCCCAATTTAAGATTTAGTCCTAGATAGGACAGCCCCTTAGGTTGGTGTGTGGGGGTGAAAGCATTATCCCAGCACTGTATGCAGGTGGGCAGTGAGACCTGGCTTCTGGACATCACAATGTGGAAGGGGACTGGGAAGGGTTCAGTGTTACCTCTGGGCCACTGAATCACAGCATAGTGCAATGCATTCTACTTACAGACATTTTGACCTCATCCAAGAATAAGGCTTTCTCCCTTTTTTAGTGGATAAAGGAGAATATTGACTATCTGGTCAATATTGGTGATTAGAATTTCTTCATGTTAGTCCTTAAAGTGGACAAAGCACTGTCCCATCCATGGACCCTGCCCCAGGAGGGTGGGCGGCACAGGAATCAGTGTCCTGCCCTTGTTACAGATGAAGAAACTAGAATCTGGGATGGAAACTCCTTGTCTAAGTCTGGAGGCCTCTGAGCAGAGACCCTGGCTACTTTCCACTCCATGGTGCTTCTTCCCAGGGTGACCTTAAAAGCAGGGAAGGATGGTGCCACCATGCCTGGCCCAGTTCAACTTTTAAATTGGCCGTCATGTTCTTGAGTACTTGTATTGTCTTTAAGTGTGGCCATTCATTGTCCAAAATATTCGGGTGGTATGACCCTGCTGTACTCTCCAGCAGAATGAGACCTACCTGGGAGTCTGGAAACATGAGGTCCATGCAGTTCATCCTGGCTTGCTGTGTGACTGTGGGCAGGTCCCCTTCACTCCCTGGACCTCTACACCCTCATCTGAATAGGAAGGGAATGAAACTAGATGAATGATTTTCAAACTTCGAAACATTGGAGTCCCTTCTTCAAGTAAAATGAGAATTGAAATTGATCAAATTGGAAGCCATCCTCAGCAATTGGTGGTAGGGGCTGCTCTTGGGTGCTGAGGGGTGGGGTACTTGCTCACATCCTCTCCCCACTCAGCCCCTTTCTGTCCTTCTCCCCTCCCCCCACTGTGATTATCTTCACATCTGAGAGTCTGCCTTTAGTTCCCCTGTAACTTGAATGGCTTGGAGATGACTTAGACACTTCAGTTGTGTCAGAAGGACTGGGGATATCGGGGCTCTGGAAGAGGTAGTAGAATGACATCTGGTAAGAAGCACATTCTGTGAAATCAGTTGAATCATATCAAATCTGCCTCATCACCAGTGGCAATAAGGTGCGTTAACATCAGTGTTTAAACTATAGTTTTCTGAACTGAGAGTTCCAAGGCACCTTTGATCAAGAAGAACATGTGCTGAACTGCTGGTATCATTCAGAAGCATGATCCACACGCCCCCCAAAGCTTCTGTTTTTTTCTACCCTATTTTCATAAATGCTATGGTGTCACAACCCCTGCACCCTAAAAATAAATGTTTTTAAGGATAGTCTTTGTGGTCTGTCTTGGCAATGGTGCTGCAGGTCGGTTCAGGCCCCATTCATGCTTCTTTGTCATGCATCCTGCCCTTTCGTTGTTGACATCAACTACTTTAGTCAAACCTTCCCTACCTTTCACACCTGGGCTGAGATTACCACTCCACTATGTCCCTGTCCCACCTTTCTGCAGTGCTAGGAATCGAACATGCTAGGTATGGGCTGTACCATTGAGCTACATCCTTGGCCCTTTTTATTTTTACTTTGAGACAGAATCTCACTAAGTTTCCCTGGCTGACCTCAAACTTGCAATCATTCTGCCTCAGCCTCTGGAGTAACTGGCTTACTTGCAATTTTTAAAAAGTTTTTTATTTTATTTTAAAGAGAATAAAACCAAACAAAAAAACAATAAAGCTAATCAGAACAGAACAATGAAAGTGATGCAGGACTTCAGAACAAAATAGGAAATCAACAATGAGTACCATAATGTCTTGTTTTCTTCAAACTAGCTGTCCATACCATCGGACATATAAAAATCAAAACAGAACAAAACAAATCAAAACAAAAGAATGAAAGTTACAGGACTTCAAAACAAGATAATAAGAAATCAACAATGACTACCATAATATATTCCATTATCTTTAAAATAGCTGCCCATACCATCAGACACAGTAAAATCAAACAGAACAAGCCAGAATAAAATCAAACCTAACAAAACTATGAAAATACAGGAACTCAAGATAATAGGAAATTAACAGTGATTACCACCTCCCCTTTTTAGACATTTTCTCCTCTATCACTTTCATAATATCTATTGTACGTTTTGGAACCCACTAACTCCTTTAGTTTTTTACACTAGGAGATAACATGATGTTTACCCATATGAGTTCGAACCATTTCACCCAAAAGTATGATCTCAAGTTGCATCCATTTAGCAAAAGAACCTTGAGATTATCCTTCTTTATAGCTGAGTGGCTTTCCATTGTATGAACACACCGTATCTTTCTTTTCCATTCTGCAGTTGATGGGCAAGCTATCCCTGCTTTTTTCTGGTTTCCTGTCACATGGGACATTGTTTTCTCTCCTTTGACTTTTGGCCTATGAATTTCCTTTTGAGGTAAATGTGTTTTTTGTATACATCATATTGATGGATCTTGTTTCTTGATCCACTCTTCCTGTGTTTCTTTTTATTTGTGAATTGAGGCCACCTATGTTAATGGTTACAACTGGCATGCATTGGCTCGTCTCTGCCATGCTATCTTCCTGCTGTTGACCTACCACTTTTCCCCTTCATTCAGTTGCCTTCCCTGTTTGGTGATCTACCAATGCTGCTATTCCTGGAACCATGGTCCTCTTTATCTCTCTAGAATATCTTTCAGTACTCTTTGTAGGGTTGCTTGGTGGTAATAAATTCCTTCAGTTGTTCTTTATCATGGAAGTATCTTATTTTTCCATCAATTTTGAAAGATAGTTTTGCAGGGTACATCAATCTGGGTTGGAAGTTTTTTTCTCTCAGGATTTGGAACACTTCACTCCAGACTCTTGAATTTATGGTTTGTGTTGCGAACTCTGCCATGATTCTGATGGGTTTTCCTTTATAGGTGATCTGTTACTTTTCTCTAACAACCTTTAATATTCTGTTCATGTGCAGAATTTCTGGGATCTTGATTATTCTATGTCTGGGTATAGATTTATTGTGGTAATGGTTAGCTGGAGTTCTATATGTCTCACTTATCTGTATGTCAGATCCTTTTCCCATGCTTGGGAAGTTCTCTACTATTACTCCTATAAATAATCTCTTTATGTCATTTGTGTTGATTCCTGCTGTTTTGCTGACAACTATCACTCTTAAATTATTTTTTTTTAGTCATCTTGCAGCCGTTCAATTGTTATTTCCTGGTTCCTTGTTTTTTTTAATTTTTATTTTAAAGAGAATAAAACAAAACAGAACAGAGTTAAACACAACAAAGCATTTCAGAACAGAACACTGCAGGCAATACAGGTCTTCAAAACATAACAACAGGAGATTAACAATGGCTACCCTAGTGTCTCTTGTTTTCTTTGAAATGGTTGTTCATACATTCACACACAATCAATTCAAACAAGACAAAATAACATAAAACCAGATAAAACAAAAGAGTGAAAGCATTACCGGCCTTCAAATCAGACAACAAGAAATCAACAATGGCTACCTTAATGTCCTTTGTTTTCTTCAAGAAAGCTGTTCCTATCTTCTCACATATTGCAATCAAATAGTAGAAAACAGACTTAATCAAATCAAAGAGTAAAAGCATTACTGGACTTCAGAACCTTTTCCCCACATTTATTGGGGATTTTGTATCTTAGTCTTTCAGTTTCTTACACTAGGGAGATGACGTGGTGTTTACACATGTGAATTTGATTTATTTCACTTATGAGTATGGTCCCAAGTCACATCCATTTACCTATAAAAGCCTCAATGTGATCATTCTTTATAGCTGAATAGTACTCCATTATATAAAAGTACCACATCTTTTTTATCCATTCTTCAATTGATGGGCATTTGGGTTGTTTCCAAGATTTGGCTATTACAAATTGTGCTGATATAAACATGGATGCACATATATCACTGTGGTATGATGATTTCACTTCTTCTGGGAATATGCTCAGAAGCAGAATAGCTGGGTCAAATGGGACTTCCAATCCTAGCTTTTGAGAAACCTCCAGACTGACTTCCACAGTGGCTGCACCAGTCTACACTCCCACCAACAGTGGAGAAGGGTTCCTTTTTCCTCGCAGCCTCTCCAGCATTTGTTATTGGTGGTTTTCTTGATCCTGGCCATTCTTTCTGGAGTGAGATGGAATCTCAGAGTTGTTTTAATTTGCATTTCTCTAATGACCAATGATGCTGAACATTTTTTCATGTATTTATTTGCCATTCGTATTTCTTCAGCTGAGAAGTGTGTTTTCATCTCAGATGCCCATTTTTGGATTGGGTCTTTGAATTTCGAGGGCCTGATTTTTTTTAATTCTTTATGTGTTCTAGATAGAAGACCTTTGTCTGAAGGACAGTTGACTAAGATTTTTTCCCAGTTTGTGGACTTTCTTTTCACTCTGTTGGAGATTTCTTTTGACATGCAAAAACTCTTTAATAAGACAAGATCCCAGTTGTTGATCCTGGGAAGTGTTTCC
>RJWT010051983.1:0-10624 GCA_004365215.1 Cuniculus paca
GATTTGTGTGGTAAATGAAACAAAGTTGTAATTAAGTGTGCAGACAAAAAAAAAAAGCCTATAGCAACTCTGTTATCTTCCATTTCCTGTAGTTTATTGGGTTTTAAAAATAAACAAGGTGGGCCAGGCCATGTGGTGCATGCCTGTAATCCCAGCACTTGGGAGGCTGAGGCAAGAGGATTGCTGCAAGCTGAGGCCAGCCTGAAGTGCATAGTGAGACCCTGTCTCAAAAAACCAAATAAATAAATAAATAAATAAGGGATCTCAACTGTATCTCTCTCTCTCTCTTTTTTTTTTTTGGGAGGTCTTTTTGAGACAGGGTCTCACTATGCACTTCAGGCTAGCCTTGAACTCACTTTGTAGCCCTGGCTGGTCACAAACTCATAGTGATCCTCCTGCCTCAGCCCCTTGAGTGCTGGGATTACAGGCATGAGCCACCACGCCTGGTTTCAACTGTATGTTCCTTTTAAACCGACATTAATGTAGATCATAATAATTTAAGGAATAGTTCTCAAAAGATAACAAATATGTCTCTTTAAATGTTTTTTCCCCAGTCTCACGCTTGTGTTTCTGCCTTTTAATACATGTGCCACAAGTTGTAATGTGTTCTTTTTTTCTCCTTGCTTTTCCTCAGCAGCATTTAATCTCCTGGAAGGCAGGAAACACATTGGTCTTACATTTACCATTAGCACCCCAGCATTTGGTATATGCTCAAATGATATTTACTCAATGTTACTCAGAAAGGAACTCAGATGGAGCATTTAATTCAGACTTTGCAATTTATATTCTAAATATTTTGAATATAACAATGTCAATCCCAATTACAAACCAGGTGTGGTGGTGCACCTTTATAATCCCAGCACTTGGGAGGCTGAGGCAGAAGGGTCACTATGAGTTCAAGGCCAGCCTGAACTACATAGCAAGACCCCGTCTCAAAAAAAAAGAGACAGAAAAGAAAAGTCGACCACGACCCTCATGTGATTTATTTGCTTCTAGCAGGCATGTAAGCGCAGCTACATATACAAGTGTTCTGTCTTCTGCTGCCCTAGTAACACACAGGCCCCACACCGCCAGCACCTCACACCACTCACTCGCTCCTCACTTTATCAGCGTCATCAAGAAAGGAAGGAAGCAGAGAAGAACAGAGCAGGGCCGCCGCCGGCAAGTCCCGCAGCAACATCACTTCAAGTTTGCATTTTTTCTTTTCTCAACTGGCCTCCATAGAGTTTCCTGGTTTAATAGCCACTGACATTTCTTTGTATTTGTTTCCCCAAATTCTTCCAAATACTGTACTATTGGGCCCGGGGATTTAGCTCAGTGTCCTAAGCACCTGCCTGGCAAGTGCAACCCCACCCACCCAAGGATACCCATACTTTTTATCGTGAAATGACTTTAGATGTATGTGTATGGGTGAGTTGTAAAAGTAGTATAGAATTCTTCTGTAACCTTCATGCAGCCTCATCTAATGTTATCTTCTTCATACTCTGGGTTCTGATGCCTTTTTTTTTTTTTTGTACAGGGAATCAAACTCAGGACCTCATGCTTGCCAGGCAGGCACTGTGCCACTGAGCTATATCCCTGGACCCTGATACTTTTGTTGTATTTTGTTTTTAGACAGGGTCTCACTCTGTAATTCAAGCTGGACTTGAACTCACTATGTAGCCCAGGCTGGCCTCACAGTGATTCTCCTGCCTCAGCCTCTGAAGTGCGGGGGTTACAGATACAAACTACCATACCTGGTCTCTTTTAAAAATTTTTATTTTATTTGTTTGTTTTATTGCAGTGGTGGGGATTGAACCAAAAGATTTCACCCTTAGCTACAACCCTAACCCTTTTTTATTTTTTATTTTGAGACAGGGTCTCGTTAATTTTGGTCTCACTAATTTGGTAAATTGGATAAGCTGGGCTCAGACTTGCAATCCTCTCGCATCAGCCTCCCAGAATGCTGGAATTACAAGTGTGTGCCACCACATCCAGCTCTAGGACTCTTTTTGACCCTACCAGACAGCCCCTGTTGCCACTGGTGATACTTAATGTGCTCTTTTCTCCCTCCCAGGTCCATAGGGCGCCTTCTATACCCATGCAGCACATGTACCAGGAGAAGTTTCATCAGAACACTTCGTTTCCCCTGACTTCTGGCCTGGGTCAGCCTAGGAAAGTGGCAGGAGCTCAGAGGGTAGGGAGTTGGCCACAACCTCACACTTCCCTGCAGGAGCCTGTACACCCGGCCACAGCTCAGCCCACTCACCCTATGCAACTACAAGATAGGGTCCAAAATACTGTGACCATTTCCTTTTTATTAAAGAAATTTATGACAGGGCTAGGGGTGTAGCTCAGTGGCACAGCGCCTGCCTGACAAGGACAGAGTCCTGTGTTCCATTCTTGATTCAGAAAAAAAAAAAAGGGCTACAAAGTGAACTCAAGGCCAGCCTGAACGGCATAGTGAGACTCTGTCTCAAAAAGACTAGGGCTGGGGATTTGACTCAGTAGCCTAAGCTCCTGCCTGGCAAGCGTGAGTTCCTGGATTCAATCTCTGGTGCTGCAAAAAAAACCAACGCAAATTCACTACAGTAGAGGACACATCGCCCTGAGTCCCTGAATCCCCCAGGATTGCTCCTCCTCACTTGGAACATACTTATCCCATTGCTCTTGCCTCTTTCAGAAGCAGTTCTGGAAGTACTCTTTCCTGTCTTAAATTTTAAGGTTGAAACTGCCTCAACATCCTGAATCAGCTTGAAACACTTACCCTTCACAGTCATTTTGACTTTGGGGAAGAGTCAGGGGTTGCACAGTGACAAGCCAGGTACAGAAGGTGGCTGAGGACACACGGGAACGTTTTTACAGCCTATCTTTTGGCTGGATGGCTTGCACCATCGACATTTGCTGTATTTTCATCAAACCCAGTAAAGATACTCCCGGAAGACTTCCAGAGCTGCTTCAGAGTGGGGACAAGGATGGGACGAGTGTGTTTGAAGCAAGGGGCAATATGTCGGGGCACTAATAGCAATTGTTTTTACAAAATAATTGTTACACAGACATGTTCACCATACAGTGTGGTCACCCCGTAAGGCCCTGAACCTGAGCTCCAGGCCTACCCCAGACCTTCAGGCCTAGGACTCTCTGCCTTCCTAGATGACTCTCTGCCTTCTTTAGCACTGGGCTCCTTTGCCATTGCTAGTTTTTTTCTTAACCCCTTCATGAAATTCTGCTCAAACACCCAACTGACAATGCTATCTAATTTTCTATAGGAGCCAATATTTACAATCTGAGCCAACAAACAATACCTTAAAATTGGCTTTCACTAAGGAAATACATCCTCCGACTTGCCTCCCACCTGTGCCTACACGCAAAGTGGGACAACATTTACATCACTGTTTCTTCCTAGAGAAGATGTGAACCAGGTCCCTTGCTTAGGAGCCTAAATTCATGCCCCTCCGAGGCAACTCCACCTCAGTCAACAATCCAGGAAGCTCTCCCATGCTCGCCGAGGTGGCACAGTAACCGGTGATCACCAACGGGACTTGTGTGGGGAGCTGTGTTGAGCTGCCCCACACCGCTGGCCACCCACCACATGTCCAGCCGCCACCTGCCACATGTGCTCATTCTGGCCACTGAAGTGCTTCGGGAACTGTCATCTGAGCTCAGGAAGACTCTAGTAAGGGATTTGAGATCACCACTCACTTCTCAAAATCCTGAAGGAATAGAACGAATACGAGCACCAGTAGGGAACAATCTCCCTTTAGAGGGGAGACGTGAGATAAAGCAGCTACGGCCCCGAACCTGGCCACAATAGTCACCAGGCTCAGAGTAGAATGCAAGAAGCCTCCAGTTCCACACCAATCCCCCATTGTGCTGCACACGGATCTGTTCCCTAATCGATGGCAAGGGTGAAAAATCGCAGCATCCATTCTAGCAAGGCGGCCCACGAGATTGAAGACCTAAGGGTCCAACATCAAAGGATGGGATTAGGTCTCTGCCACAAGGCCCAGTGTAGAGACAGAGAATAATGCAAGGAAACCAAGTCGTGACCTGCAGAACCCACTGCAAAGTAGCACCCTTGGGTGGCACCCAGCTAAGACCTCACCTGTAAGGCCTGAAGTTAGAAGCCACGTCTCCACCCGCCCTCCCATAACACACTTAGCACCTCCTCTAGGGTTCCATAATATTCTACGTCTGCTCCAGGTGAACTTTACAAGCTCAAGTTAAAATATGAAAACTTAAACATTTCTACTGTGTAGGACAGAAAGTTTTATTTGGAAGAGGGGGAAAAATTATTTATCGAACACAATTTTTTTTTAATTTAAACACTATCATTAAATAATTAGTTTTTCCTTTTGGAGTATTTTCCCAGCCTTGCAGGACAATCACTAACAACAGATGGAAAGTCAGCCCCAATCGAGTTTGGCTCATGGGATAGAGGGAACCCGGCCACCCACAAGTGCTTACTTAAAAGAAACAGCCACAGTCCGCTGCCGTGGTTCCCAAAACCAACACGTGGTATATTTACTTGTGAAATCTATTTCAGGTGACAGGACACACACAGACTCACAAAATAAACATAAAAATAAACAGCATCCTCCACGCCTCTCTCTCAGCAAAGGTGAGAGATATAACACCGGGCTTAACATCTTTCCGTCTCCGTATGTGGTCTGTTTCTCTCTCCTACATCCTGCCTCCAAACTGAAGAGCCATTTACAGCAGCGGCACCAAAACTATTTCTCACTTAAAGAATTTCAGGTCCGAGGTGGATACACCCAATACAGAAAGTACAGAAAAAGAGACAAATCGGGCTTTTAAGGAGGTACTTCTAGGTTTGGGTGAGAGGAAGGATGTAACTGATCAGTATGAAGAAGAAAAATGGTTTAATTTATCTTGAAAATCACTAATATTTATTTGTACAGATCCCATGAGAATTTATGTCAAGCATTTTCATTCATTTCACAGCGCCCAGCACACCGCTGACTGTGTGAGAAATGTTAAATAAATACTCTTGGTTGGTGGAAACTCTACATGGCAATTCTGTGTACAGGCAGGAAACAGAAGCCCACAGCGGTCACCCAAACCAGAAGGCAATGCAAGGTCTGGTTCTCAGTGTCAACATGTTCAAGTTACACAATTTGGGGAAGAAACGAGATAAAATTCTGCCACATTCACAGCCATAGTTTAACATGATACTCCTCATTGAGGGCTGAAAGTTTTTTTGCAAAACAGAAGCTATAATTAGGTGCAAACATCTTAAATGGAATGCACACAATCTAGTTGTGTGATTGCTTGGAGTTCCCTACTTCAAGATTGCTCAGGCTGCTTGCATTTATAACAGCAACATGCCACCTGAAACCCAAAGCACAAAAGCACCTATTTGCCAGACTAAAGCTAGCATTGAACTTTTAGTGATGCCCTAGGCTTTCAAATGAACCCTTCTAAATACTATGTACACAGCTCATAACACAGACTGCTACTAGCTTATAGCCAAATTAGGTTATTATTACATGCTCATCACAGGCAATCGACTGAAAATAAAGAAAACATGCTTATTCCTATAGCTCTATGAATGTCAAAATTAAAGGTGACATAGTGAGAAATTGGAATTAAGCAATTATAATTTGGCTGGAAGATCTCAAAGACTTATACATCTTAAACTGAACTAAAATCTCTAAGGACCTCGTTTCTTTGGTGGGAGGGGGAAAATTACACATTTCAAAATAATACTGAATGGACAGTCTATTAAAATCACAATGGAGCATAACTGTCAACTTGGAATAATACCTTTCTCCTAAAACACACTGGTGCAACACCACAAATGCAGATGTTACAAAGGGAGCTAGAAGAAAAAAATTATTCTATTCACAACACTTTGTATATAAACTTTTCCTTCTTCAGACTTGTGTGGAGTTGAAAATAAAGGATGCTAATATGCACAATATGCAGCACATTAAAATAAGAGAGAAACACTTTATTTGAGTGAAAATTATTTACTCGAAATCTGGGAACATTCACATCCACTCTAGTCCAAATTTAACCTCAAGTGACAGAAAAATACTATATGAAAATGGAAAAAAATTAAATAGTATTTAATCAACAGCTGATTACCTTTAAAACTTTGGGCTTCTTTTCCCTCTGGGGCCTCTTGTTTTCTTTTATAACCTAAAAAAAAATTAAAAAAAAAATCAAAACGGAAAATGAACCTCCATTTAAAAAAAGAAAAAATCTTCCATTCCTGCCACCCCCCAAAAAAAATTTTTTTTGGTTATTTCTCTGTAAAACTACTTATGCCATCTTAAATCATCAACATGTTTCTAGGCAGAACCTAAAGAGCTTATGTAAAATGTATACTTTAAAAGTCAGTGAAAAAAAAACAACCTTGCATCAAGATGAAGTAGGGAAATACCCTGCTTTCCCTTAAAGTCTGTCTTAATTAGCCTCTGCATTCTTCACGGCGAAGCCCACGAGGTAGCCATCTTGCTTCTGCAGAGGAAGCCTCGGTAGTGGAACAGTTCTGCAAACTGCTCTTGGTGTTATTATCATGGTGTTTGAAGGCAGCCCTGGCCTGCCAGCACTGTAGACGTGCTGGGCATGCCTTTTGCAAAAACAGCCCCACACAGTGCAGCCAATGGCAATGCAGAGCTTAGCGACTCCAAAGTGATCTTCTCAGCCTAGCCCTTCCTAGACAAAGGATCTCCTGTGTGGCTGGCTCTCGCCACAGGACACAGGCAGCCCCAAGCTGTGACATGGAGTTCTCCGCAGAGGATCTGGTCGCGGCGAAATCACAGGAGGCTTCAGCCAAAACAATGCTCGCCAATCCCCCAGGTGGCCGGCTGGATCGATGGCGGAGTCTCCCTGATTAGTCACCTCTGGGTGGCAGCCAGGGCAGGTCCGCCTGGGGGAGGGGACACCGCTCTGCCCGCACTGCACAGGAGCTGTCGCGAAGCCCAGGGGGGCCTTGGGGCTCGCTGAAACTCTGGAAGGTATTGTGCATTTTTACTTTATAAGGCAAGGCGAAATATTGGCGATATTTAAGGCAGGGAGGTTATGTGAGGACAGTAAGCCTCAGCTGTTGGGCTGCGTGTCTCATTCCGCCGAACCACACCTCTCTGCAGCAGGCGCTCTGCCCAGAAACACAGCGATTTGATTTCTGTCAATAAATGTCCAATGACAAAGGCGGATTAAAAAATAACAATAAAGCCACTTAGGAGGAAAGGACAGGCTGAGGACAAGGAGAAGGGGTGGAGTTTTCAACATACACTTGCCACCAAGTGGCGCGAGACAAGGGATTTCTGTCTCGCTAGGGACATTTCCCGTGACTTTCATTTCGTGGAGGAGGAATACCTGCCTGGCCAGAGGCAGAATCCACCCCGCTCTCCCAAGATCATCACCCAAGCACCTCTGCCCCCCAGAGCCACAAGGTGGGTCCCCACATGCAGCCTGTCCGCACCCCCGCCTGGCGGGCTCCCAGAGCCATCCTCTCTCGCTGGAGGGACACCCCCCTCGCAGGTGGCAGGCACGGTGGCTGACACCTGCCACCCCCTGGGAAAGGCAGGACAGAGGAGTCTCCCTCCTTTTAGCCCCCGGCATTGCAAATGCACCAACGAGAAGGGGTGCTGGGTCCCAAGGTCACTGCCCAACAGCAGTGCAGACAGAGGCCGGCCATGGTCCCATTCCTGCCACCCTGACAGCTGCCGGGAGCCCAGCCCCCCTCGAGGGCCCAGGTTTCGGCAGCACATTTGGAGGCTGGCAGCAGGGCTTGCCTGGCTGCTCAGCCAGAGATGGGTTTTCCACTTGCAGTTGGATCCTGAACAGATTCCCACAGGCAGAAACCGGGAACAGAGTGAGGGCTGGATGGCCGGGCTTGGCACCTTCGCCTCCGGCCTTGTGTTTGCCAGAGAGTGAGCTTTCCTGGAGGGCTCACGGAGCCAGTGGGCCTGGTTTCCTGCTGTGGTTTTCGGGTTCCTTGTCGGTGCCGAGGACGGAACCCAGGGCCTTGTGCATGCTTAAGCAGGGTGCTTTACCGTCGCCTGCCCCATCCTGTCCGGTCCTCACCTAACTTCTCTCTCATCCACCCACAGCCAAAATTTCAGTATTTTTTCTTTTTAGTTTCTTGAGACAGGGGCTCGATATGTAGCCCAGGCTGGCTCAAACTTAAACCAATCCTCCTGCCTCAGCCTCCAGAGTGCTGGGTGAAATTGTTAATAAATTCATGTAAACAAAGCAAAACAAAAACCCTACTGGGTATAGTGTTCTCAACTCTTTGCAAAAGCAACAGAATCCGACCTAAATATATCCACCAGTGCAAACATACTTAAGCCCATGCTAACAGCTCCCTTGCAGACCAAGACTGCAGAGAGGGAGGTGAGAGACCAGGACCGCTGTGGACAGGTGCTAGATGCCCACAAGCAATGGGGTCATGAGGTACTACAAATGGGCACTAATTAACTCAAAAATGGAACCAAAAAAGAGAAGAACAGGACCAAATACAATAAGGTCTGAAAACATACAGAATGGGTATATTTTGTGTTTGTGTATGTTTTGTTTTTGAGACAAAGTCTCACTATGGAGTCTAGGCTGACCTTAACTCAGCAATCCTCCTGCCTCATCTCTTGAGTGCTCAGATTGGTTATATAGCACCACATCTAGTTCAAAATGGGTATGTTTTAGCTATATAGATAGGTAGATAGAGTGATAAAACACGTATAAACCTAAAATTTACCATTTTAACTGCTTCAGCGTAAAATTCAGTGGCATTAAGTACATTTACCACATTGTCAAACTTTCACCACTGTCCATTTTCAAAGCTACTTCAGCGTCCCAAATATTACCAAACTTAACTCTTCTGTTGAGAAAACTGCTGAGTTTTCTTCTCCTTCTCTCTATACTTTCTGTCTATATCTCCTGCCTCAGCCTCCCAGCGTGCTGGGATTACAGGCATGTGCCATGCTGAACTATTTTGTTTGTGTGGTACTAGGGCTTGAACCCAGGACCTCTGCACTAGGTTACATCCTCAGACCCTCTTCACTTTTTATTTTCAGACAGAGTCTCTCTTAAGTCACTGAGTCACCCAGGTTGGGCTTGAATTGCAAAAGTGTGTGTCACTACACCCAGGAGCTGCAACTACCGCTGCACTGGGGACTGAACTCATGACCTCGAGCTTGCCAGGCAGGCACTTAGGCCACTGAACTAGATCCCTGGCCCTCCTCCTCTTTTTCTGTCGATCCTGGGAACTGAACTCAGGGCCAGAGTGCTGGGATCATGGGCACAGAAGCCTGGCTCCTCCTGGCTAACTTTGAGTTCCGTCCAAACTCCGCTCTCAGCAGCTGCAGCATTTAAATTCCTGTCAGTCACATACACAGGGGAGCTGACATTTCTCAGAGCACCTTGCATTGCTGTTACAGATTATATGCCTCCCTGGAATATATGAATATAATTTTATTATTTATTTATTATGTGTGTGTGTGTGTGTGTGTTCCTGGGAGTAGAACTTCACACTGAGCTACATCCCAGCCCCTTAAAATTTTTTTTATTTTGAGATATAGCCTTGCTATTTTGCCCATGCTAGCCTCAAACTTGTGATTCTCTTGCCTCAGCCTCTTGAGTAGCTAGGATTACAGGCATGTGCCGCCACACCTGACCAGGAATACAATTTTTAAAAAGCATCAATACTTTGTTCCTGTTTTAAATTATTTTTTATTTTTTGAGGCGGGGTAGTTCGATATGTAGTTCAGGCTGGTCATGAACTCACAGCACTCCTCCTGTCTCAGCCTTCCCAGGGCTGGGATCCCAGGTGTGAATCACCACACCCAGTTCATTATTCAATGTTTAGTAAAGTGCTCACGATTTAATTACATGTCAAATCAATGCAGGGCACTGAGTGTCCACACTGGCCAGATGTCAACTGTCCTAGCCCCGAGGGCAGCAATGTTACTCCTGGAGACACTCGGGAAGCCACATAGTGAGACACCCAGCCACCTAAGAGAGTACAGAAGGTCTCTGCATGCTGCCCTCTAAAATTAAGAAACCCAACGTTCATCCTATTGATACAGGGATGATATAGGACCTCTAAATAACGTAAGGGGAGTGTAAGTCCTAGCTTGCTCAGATGTCTGATATGTGTTTGTGTTTTCTAAAATTGAGAAATGAATTCTAGGAACAAGAGGTTAAGAGTAGGAAGTATTTAATGAGAGAAAGAAAAGCTTCTGTCTAAGAGAGACTGAGGGTCCTGAATGGGCTGCTGGGAACCCCGCTTCTCAAGGAAGTTTAGAGAGCAAAACCACGAGGTGAGGAGGGTCTAAGGTGGGAGAGACCCATACTCAAGATTACAAGTGCAGGTAACATTGATCCCATGGAAAACCACAAAATAGGTGTGAGGTGAGACAAAACTAAGGTCAACCAGTAAGATTACAAGTACAGTCGCTTGGGTAATACTAAATGAGGGTCCAGTGGGGAAGCAAGTCACATAGCAAGCGCACAAGAGAGAGACAAGGACTTTCCTGGAAGGGGTGGGTTAAAGAGGCTTGGGTCCCCCACCCAAGGTGATTGATGTCTATTTAGAATATCAATCACACTGTTCATCCCTAGAGGAAGTACAGGGGTGAGCAGGTCTGCTTTCTTTCGAAGCCTGGCCTTCAGCAAA
>RJWT010051984.1:0-10629 GCA_004365215.1 Cuniculus paca
GCCCCGGACCTTGGTCTGAAATTTCTTCTTGCGGTCGGGCAGCAGGTAGATCTTCACGTAGGGGTCTGAGAAACCGTTGGAGTCCTTGGCCGGAAGGTCCAAGGCCTGCAGGATCCGCACCACCAGCTGGTCAGAGCCATACAGGTACCGCAGGGCAAAGCTGATGCGGCCGCAGGAGGTCCCCGCCTCGCCCGAGCCCCCGCCGCCCCTCCGGCCGCCGGGCCCTGTCCCCTGGTACAGCTCGGGCTTGATCTGCCCGATGAGCTTGGCCTTCTCCTCGCCGCCAGGCAGGGGCAGGGGCAGGGCAGGCGGCCGCTCCTCGCTGCTGGGGTCCGGCTGCGTGGTCAGGGTCTGCTGTGTGAGGGGCCGCGGCAGGGCTGGGTACCTGTGCGCAGAGGGGAGACTGAGGCAGGGTCCGTGGCTCTTCTTGCCCCCCTCCAGCCCCAGGGCCACTCACCCCCTCCTTTGCTTCAGTGGACCTGGACTGCACCACTTGTGCACTGAGCCTCAGTTTCCTCACTGGCATCTGGAGAGAAGTTTGCCCCATTTCTAAGCTCCTTCAGCCCAGACTAAGGAGCCTGTGGACCTCAGGCTGGTGACCCAGGGTGACCTCCCCGACCCAGCTCGGCCCTGCACCCGCACCGTCTCCTGCTCCATCTCCCCAGCCTGCCCCTTCCCCTCCACCGGCACCGCCCTGGTCCCGGCTGAGGCTGGTCCTTCCCCGCCTGGCCTCCTGTCTCTCCCTCCTGTTATCCACGTACAGCGGCCGCCAGAGCGGACCCTACTTACAGCCCCCCTGGGCTCCTGGTGCCCTTGACCTGCCATCCATCCGGGGCCCTGGCAGGGCTGAGGTGGGCACCGGGCCTCCCCGGCTTTCACGCGGGCTCCCCCTCTGGCCTTAGCCGGGCTGATCCGTCGCCCCCACCTCCCTGCCTGGCTGACTCTGCAAGTCTCGGCCTGGAGCAAGGTGACAGGGGGCCTCCTGGGGACCCCCAGTCATTCCCTGAGCTACTTTTCTGCCTCCCTGCATCCCTGGACAGTAAGAGCCCGGCGGGTGGAGCCCAGGGTCTTCCGCACCCTGGTACAGAGAGAAATAAGGAAGCACAGGCTTCACGTTCCACTGCCAGTCCTGGCTCAGAGTGACAGGGACACAGGCATCTGTAGGCACCTCTCCCCTCCCCCAGCCCCAGCCTCTCTCAGATCTGGAGTCCGGGGCCCCAGCCTGCTCATGCTCCAGGGCCTGGGCGTCAGTGCCCACGCCTCCTTTCTGCACGGAACTTGGAGGGGGAACAGTTCAGAAGGGACCATGGCTCTGCAGCTGGCCTCACCTGGTGCTGGGTGCGAGGCTCGTGACCTGCTGATGCGACTGGGCACTAGGCAGGCCGCCCCCAGTGGGCGGCAGCAGCAGCAGCCCAGAGCCCGCCCCGGCCTCGGAGGGCAGCTCGGGAGAGGTCTGGCTGGGCTTGACCCCGGCAGCCACCACAGCAGCAGCCGCTGCGGCCTCTGGATACGAGTCCATGTCCAAGTAGGAGGGCTCAGGGGGGTCGGAGCCCCCCAGGCCGCCGGGCTCCAGCAGCTCAGCGAAGGGCGGGTGGTGGGCAGCATGAGCATGGTGGTGGGGTCCGCCCAGCAGAGGGTGGCCACCCAGGCCGGCCCCCAGGTGCCCGCCGCCGCCCACCAGGCCAGCCAGCCCCACTCCGGGGCCCAGGTCTTTGCGCAGGGGGCCGCCACCCACTGCCGAGCCTCCCTTGTCCCTCCAGGGCACCCAGCACAACTTCCAGGACACAAAGAGAGAGACGCCGAGGAGGACAATGCCGCAGAACGTCACGATGACCGACAGCAGGCTCACGGAAATGTCTGGAAAGAGGGAGGACAGAGGTCAGGGGTCAGGGTGGCTCTGGTGTCCCCCAAGGGCCAATCCTGGTCATTGCCATGGCTCATTCCAGTAAGTTTGCACCAGGCCTGAGACCCCACAGTCCTCTGGCGCAGGTGTTTCCTGTAGCTGCTTTGAAGATGCAGTGAGGGGTGTTGGGCCCTGCACCTGGTAAACAATAGGTCTGAGATTTGAATCCAATGGTATGCTCCAGATTTTACTTTTTATTTTCTTTCCCCCGTTCTGGGGATTGAACCCAGAGCGTTCGCACTGAGTGACATCCCCGGCCCTTTTTATTTTTTAAGACAGAGTCTCACTAAGTTACCAAACTGCCCAGCTCAGACTCGAACTTATCCTCCCAGAGACTGTGATTGCAGACGTGCACCACTGCACCCGGCTGGGGTGTACTCTTCATCATTAGCCCACTCGGCCCCTCTGTAAGAGGACACAGTATCCAAGGTAGGACCAAGTCCCACCCCCTGCCCCCCAGAAATAACACAGGAAGTGTGGACACTGTCAAGCGGGTGAGAACTCAATTCGCAGCTTGCTGTATGGTCTCGGGAGCCCCTCTAACCACTCGGAGCCTTACATTCTGTTTGCCAAATGGGATCAGTCAGTCCTTTCCTTAGGTTCAGTGGAAAACAGAAGGCACAGGGTGTGAAGGATATAAAAGCAGACTCACATAGAAAGGTGACCATATGCCAGGTGCCTTGGGGCATGAGGGTGATGACATAATCATTCCCATGGAAATAAACTGAGGTTGACAGAAACAATATAACCTGGCTAAGGCCCCACAGCTGGGGGGTGGTGGGGGACCTGGCCTTCCTTATGATGCTGTTACGATACCTCAGTCCTTCCCAGTGAGTGGCAGTTCAAATGCAACTTGAAATTAGGATAATCAGCCCCCATTGTGCCATCATAACCAGCAGCCCCCAAATGCCTGGGATGTGTGGTTCCACCTTGCAGAGAACCTTGGGCAGCCCCCTTCCTGCAGTCCAGGATTGGGGCTCATTCAGTGATTGGTACCAGGAGTGGGGTCCCAGAATGATACTCAAAGAAGTGCATATTTGTTTGGGACTTGGCTACTGTTCAGGAAGGGAGAAGAGGGGGACTTTCTGCTCCAACCAGGGCATGGGCTATGGTGGGGATGCCAGGGGCTCTGCCCTTGCCAGCAGGGACGAGGCACAGCAGAGGGGGTGCCCTCTGGGGCTGTACTGCTCCATACATGACATCAACCCTTAGACACTGTAACCTAGAGAGGACTTGTCCCATTTCATGAGACCCTGGGACTCTGAGACAGAGGAAGCAACCCCGCAGGGCCATTCACCAGGCCCTGGCTGAAGGACTCTGAGTCTCTGACTGTCCCCTCTCTCGGGCTGCTCTTTCTACACTGGCTGTGAGTTCTGGTGACCATGAGAACCAGAGGCAAGGACCTTGCCATTCTGCTGGACATGGGAAGCCTTGAGGTGAGGGTTACCATAGGGGAAATGGACCAGACACTTGCCTGCTGGACCCAGACCCTGCCTGATGCATGGTGAGCCCACCATGCAGGGCAAGGGCCCTGTTCCTGCCTGCATAGCCTGGGGCTGCTGGGGCCTGGAGAGATGGCATGGATGCCCTGAGGAGCCTGGCCCTCAGTCAGCTCCTGGGAGGGCACCTGTCAGGACAGACAGACAGTCAGACAGACAAGGGCTTAGGCCATGTGATGTTCTCTCTGGTAAGACTGTCCTGGTCACCTGGGCCTTGGGCCATGGGCCATGCTGGGCAGTCTCTGCCAACCATGACCAACTTCCAAACAGACGCTGGGACCAGTGCTCAGGTGGGCTTCCCTGGTGGCAACATTCTGCATGTTACAGATGGTGGCTTTTTGGAGCTGAGTCCTTTTAGCAAAACATGGGACCAGAGTGTGGTCCCAGGGACCCCCAAACTTTTGACCTAGACTGTCCAGGGTCAAAGTCCCTGAGGCTCTGAGTGAGCAACAACCACCCCAGGGCCTCCTTCCTCATCAGGGTCACCTGGCCATCCTGCATG
The DNA here is from genome assembly GCA_004365215.1 of Cuniculus paca. Lineage (NCBI taxonomy): Eukaryota > Metazoa > Chordata > Mammalia > Rodentia > Cuniculidae > Cuniculus > Cuniculus paca. The sequence continues at coordinate 3,905 of RJWT010051984.1, forward strand.
CAGTGGCCAGGCCCTGTCCCAGGGCTCAGCCAGTGTGGCTGTGGCAATGCCTCTCCAGTGACTGCTTCCTCCTCCCAGTAGCTCACATGACATTTCCCAGTCTCAGTCCTTTCCTGGCCCTGTGACCTGGAGCAAATCACTGTACTCTTCCGAGCCTGTTTTTCCTATAGAAAATGGGATCGTGTGTACCCCAAAGGGTCACGATGGGTAGTCAATGAAATGCCCAGGGACCTGGCCTGCTCCCTGGACTATAGCAGCTACTCACTACCTCAGTCCTGACATCAGCTCACCGACCACGGTGCGTCACACACTGTCGTGAGGGCTTTCCCGGTGCTGTCTCTTTTGAGTGCTGGGACTACAGGTGTGCACTACTGCGCCAGGCTAGGTAGTTAGTTATGTTAGCATCCTTGTTTTCCACATGAGGAAACTGAGGTGGGGAGGAAGTGTCGCTAACTAAAAGCCATCCAAGTAGGAGGCAGGGGAGGTAGGACTGGAACCTGAAGTCAGTCTGACTTCAGAGCCTGAGCTCCAAATCACTGGGCGGAATGCACCACGCGTGGAGGAGACTCCGAGGGGGCCATAGTGCCGGGGCCCACAGAGAAAAACTCAAAAGGCCAGGGCCAAGTGGGGAGCCCGCACAGCTCCTCCGCAGATCGGAGGTTCAGGGAAGGGGAAGCAGCAGGCAGGGCGGAGGTGGGATTCTAACTGGGACTGGCCTGAAGTGGGGGGAAGCTGAGCATGCTCGACTCCCCCAAGCCCTGGTTGTCATGCAGGCCTGAGGTTGGCTGAGATGCAGGGGGCGCTGACCTGCGTCGGGGCCGCGGGGGTAGCCGGGGATCCGGCTGTTGAACTCCTGGCACCGGTCTCTGGTGTCGGCATCTCGGAACCGTGCGCAGAGCTCTGAGACTAGGATGAGTGCCCGCCGGCAGAGGTCTTCCTCGTAGTCTCCAGACATGGTGACTGCCTGGTCCTGTGCTTGGGAGGCCGGGTGGAGGTGTCGGGGGGGGGGATGAGGAGGAGGAGGAGGTGGGCAGGTGTGCAGAGATAAGGGTGGGATGAGGGAGGGGGAGGAGTGAAGAGAGCAGAGGTGGGGTGGGCAGATCAGGGGCCAAGAGCAGAGGCAGAGGGACAAGGCAACAGATATTGGTGGGAAGGAGGACGAGGTAAAAATTAGAAGCAGAGAGACACAAGGGCCAAACGTAGGGGTGGGCAGGAAAAGAAGAACAGGATTGAACACACCAAGGAGACAGAGGTAGGTTCGAGTGGACAGGAGGACAGAGAATGGGGTCAGGCAGACGAGGATGGGGACCCTGGGAAGGCCAGTAAAGGGACAGAGTTAGGATGCACAAATAAAGGGACAAGCAGATAAGGCGTTAAAGGTTAGGGTGCACAGGTGAAGGGAGAGATTTAGGGAAAGGCACATGAGACAATGCCACGCTCATTCACTCAACAAACATCCATCGGGCGTCAGCTACACACTAGGTGCTGTGTGGGGTGCAACAGATGCAGCAGGGAAGGAAGGACCAGGGTGCTCTGACTTCCTGGCGTCCCAATCCAAGCAGAGGGGACAAAGAGCAAACCAGAAAGCCGACATGCACCAACCAAAGAGACGCTTCTTCAAAGGCTTCGAGGAGTGCTTTAAAAGGAACTCAGCTGGAGGAAGACACGCCCCTGAGGACCGGGACAGGGATGGTCCCTGCGGCTTCTTGAGCCTTGAGCAACGGGCAGTGGGGCTGAGATGGGAAAAGCTTTCAGGCAGCAAGAACAGCATGAGCGGTGGCTGGGGGAGAAGGAGCCAGACTGGGACAGATGTGGGGGCAACTGTGCTGTGCTGGGGAGGGTGCAGAATAAGGTGAGGGACGGAGAGATGCAAGGAGCAGAGATCAGGTAGTGAGGAGGGCGGACAAGGGCCCTGAGGCAGAGAGCAGAGGAGACGGGGGTGAAGTCAAGGATTCAGGCTTGGGCTACAGTGTGATTCATGGGGATGGAGAGATGGGTGGAGAGAGGGGCAGGCGGGAGTAGGGCAGAAATGTCTCCGAGAGGGAGGGAGGGAGACCGTGGCACCAGAGAGAGGGAAGATGCAGAGGGAAAGGACGGACAGACCCACGAGGCAGGACAGCACAGAGATGCTGGCTGGAGAGGATAGCTGGAGAAGGGTGGATGGGGGCACCAGGAGAGGGACCAGGAGAGGTGGATGGGGGAGACGGGTGATCTATGGCTAGGAGCCCGGCGTCAGAGAGTTGGAAGGGGCATGAAGAGGGGAGTTAGGGACGGACAGACAGACAGACAGACAGACAGACAGACAGGGCTCACAGATGGGCAGGTGTCGTGGGGGTGCAGCACAGGGCCAGGACTCGGAGGCAGGCATGGCCAGACTCACCTGCGCTTATCCCCGCCTGGTCCTGGGTGGCAGCCGAGGCGGCGGCGGGCGGCAGCCCATGGGGGCTGCAGGGCGGACTAGGGGCTGCGGACCCGACCCCACACGCGCCAGGTGGTGGTAAGGGGTGTCAGATCTACGGTGCGGGGATGAGGCCGGGAGAAAAAGCTCAGCGCAAACCACACATCTTGCCCTAGACGCGAGCCAGCTGCCCGACCCCAGGCGACCTCAGGGGTCCGGCCGCCTCCTCCCACCTAGGGCGCCCCCCCCAGCTAGAGGTAAGCACCTATGAACTACAACTTCCGGCAGGGCTTGCGCTCGCGCGGCTGCGGTTCCTCTAGCCCTGTGCCGCGGGGGCTACTGGGAGTTGAAGTCTTTAATGCCTCTCTGGGCTGCAGAGAGGATGGGATTTTTTTTTTCTTTTCTTTATTTTTTTGGAGGTGTGGGGGGGTTATGATGCCAGAGTCCCAAGACTCTCCAAGGGCGGGCAATGCTATGCAGGACCTCCAAAGGCCACGCAGTCCTAAGACCTTAGGGGCCATGGGATGAGTTAAAAGGTCCCTAAAGCCCTAGGGATCGATGAGAGAGGAGTAGGGTACACCCAAGTGTTTAGGGGACCCCTCTTGCCAGGACCACGTGCCCCTCCCCCGGAACGCCCAGAGGGCGCCACAGACTCCCCTGCCCCGCCTGAGGTCCGCGCGCGCGGCACCGACCCCCGCTCCCACGCTTCGGGGCCACCCCCGCCCCCTGGGATGGGGTTGGGGCGGGGGCTGGAGGGGGGGAGGAGCGGACTCACCCGAGCCGCCGCCGCCGCAGCCCCGCGCGCCAGCCGCGGTGCCGGCTCGCTCCGCCCCGCCCCTGTCGCAGGTCCGCAGCTCCGCCCCCTGCACCCTCCCTCTCTGCGAACCTGCAACCCGAAAACCAAAATCGCGAGGCTGCAGCGAGCGTGGAGCGAGGCTTCCCGGGACCGAGGCGTCAGAGACCCAGCGCGCGTCCGCGCGGCGATGCAGAGTCCTTGGCACCGAGACCCGGCGCGCCGTCCCGGCTCCCTGTCTCTAACCTGGAAGTCCGGGACCCAGGCCCCCTCTTCCCTAGGACGCGCCTTGGAGCGCCCCCACCTGCGCAGCCCGGAGGGCTGGTGGCGGAGGAGGCCGGGGGAGGAGGCAGAGGGGACCCGAGCTCCATCCTCAGGGCCTGTGCATTGCCCGGAGCCCATTTCTCATCAGCAAAGCAGAGGCAGTAAACTGATTTCCTAAGGGACGGAGCATTTAAAAAACTCGTCGGTGTAGATACAGCATTAGCACCAAGTAGGTGCTTAATGAATACTTCTTGAAGCAGAAAGTAACCGCTTCCAGTATATTAATAGCGGCTAATGATGATTGTCACTTAAGATGGTAAGTGGCAATGTGCTAAGTGTTTTGAAAGCATTTTTTCATTTCGTCCTCTTTTGGGCCCAGTACAATTCTGTTATTCCCATTTCACAGAGGAAATAATTGAGCTCTGTGGAGGTTCAATCCCTCGAAGAAGGACCAGATCCATGCAGCCACACAGAAGCCCAGAGAGGTGGCCTGGAGGCCTTCTTAGTCTCCCTGGGTGCTGCCCCCAATCAGTGATACTCTAATCCGACCCGAGTGAAAGACTGATTGATTGCTTCTTCCACAAACACAGCCTCAAAAGGTGTCTCCTGGACCCTCACTCTATCTAGATTGTTTTCCCTCACTGTGGCCTCTGCAGACCATCCCACCCTCCCCCCCGCACACCCCGTCAGGGATTTGAATCCAGGGCCTTCCTACTGAGCTACATCCTTTGGGGGGGGCACAAGGTGTTGCAACGTTCCCAAGGTCAGGCACAGACTTGCAATCTTCCTGCCTCAGCCTCCCAGAGTGCTAGGCATGTGCCAACACACCTGGTTACCTCTGTACGCATTTTGAGTCTGAGGCTGCCCAGGCACCTGGGGCCATCTGTGTGACTTTGGGCACAAAACAGCGGGGTTCAAGTCCCGGCTCTGCTGTCCTGCTCCATGCAACCCGGGGAGGATCAGTGATGCTCTCCAAGCCTCAGTGTCCCTCTCTGTAAATGAGGAGAATGATTTACAAATCAGCTTCTATCTCACTGAGCTGTTTTGAGGAGTGTGTAAAATTCCTTGGACGCTTAGAGCCCTGGTCAGCGCTGAGCACTGTCATCATTTGTAATTAACATGCATTTGCTCACTTAACCTTTAATTGCGTTTGACAAGTGAGGAAATTGAGGCTTAGAGAGGCCCGTTGCCCTGCCCAAGATCACATGACCAGAAAGTGCCAAGAGTCGAGAGCAAGGGTGTCCCTCTGAATCTAGATCCCTCGCTACTTTCGCCACTACTTTGTATGCTGGCCCCTTGGACGACCTTGAGTGTCTCTGCCACTGGAAAGTACACCAGTAGAGAAAGAGAGGCCGCACGCGGATTCCACCCGCACAGTCATCTGATGGATACTCCTGAGCACTCACTGCGTGCGTGCTAGATGCTTTTTTAGGTACCAGAGATTTGGCAGGGAACAAATAAGCAAAACCCTAGCCTTAGGGGAGATCTCGGTCTAGTGGAACAGACCTAAGAAGCAAAGAGGGACACCTCCTTGGAGCCTCATGCAGCCATGCCAGAAAGACAAGCCCAGGTGCTGTGTGTTTGAGAAGGAAGCCCGGGGTGGCATCTGGGCAAGGGACAGAAGCTGAGCTAACAGTGGTGAATGGGCATGGGCCAGGGCAAGCTGGGAGAGAAGGAGCAAACGCTTCAAGGAGGAGCAGCCCATGTGAGGCCTGGAGATGGGAGGGACTTGGTACTTGGCATGCAGTGTCATGGCACTACCGCTTGCTTTGGTCATTGCTGTGTCCTTACTGCCTAACCCAGTGCCTGGCACATGGTTGGTGCCACTTGGTACTGGCTGGCTGGCTGGCTGAATGAATGAATGTGTGAACAAGTAGGTGGATAAGTAGAGAAATGAATGGGCATATAGATGTATTCATGGGTGGATGGATGGATAAATATTGGAGGGGTGAAGGGAGAGATGAATGGAGGGGTGGATGGAAGGACAGATGGATGATGGATTGAAGAATGGCTGGTAGGGAGATGGATGGATGAGTGTTGGAGGGATGGATGGATGAATGAGTGGATGACTGGATAGCAAATGGAGGATGGATAGATGAACACGTGGATTGTTAGATAGCAAATGGGTGTTTGGAGAGTGGGTGGTTGGATGGATGAATGAGTGAATTGCTGGAGATGAATGGATGGATGTTGGAGGGATGGGTGGATGAATGAATGGATGAATAAATGGTGAATGGAGGAATGGATGGGTGAATGAGTGGATGTTGGATGGTGAATGGAGGGATGGGTAGATACATGAGTGGATTGTTAGATGTCGAGTAGATGATTGGAGAGTGGATGGTTGGATGGATGGATGAGTGAATTGCTGGAGATGAATGGATGGATGTTGGAGGGATGGATGGATGAATGAGTGGATGATTAAATGGTGAATGGAGGGATGGGTGGGTGAATGAGTGGATGTTGGATGGTGAATGGATGATTGGATAGAGGGACGGATGTTGGAAGAATACATGAAGGGATGGATGGATGGGTGTTTGTGAATCCTACTGATCACACACATGTGCCTGGAGATAATGGAGACACGTGCAAATACGGATTCGCCTCTCCTGGTGATCCCCTTGGAGAGGACAGGCACTGAAAAAAGAATCAGCCATGCACAGGCAAACAGAAGGGGGGTCCCCAAGCAGGGCCACTACAGTACCAGCGCTACCAAGCACTGCAGCGCTGACATCATTTCTGGAACTAGAGGAAAATGCTGACTCAGGGATATGAGTCCCAGGCTGGGCACTAGGCCAGTGAGTGGGACAGAAATGGCCCAGGAGGGCGGAGGTGGGTGGCAGAGGGAAGCAGGAGGGGCTGGGCAGAGAGACGGGCAGAGATAGTGAGACAGAGATGGGCAGAGAGATGGAGGGGGGAAACAGAGTGATGGAGAGAGACAGAGACAGAGAGGCTGACTTGGTCATTGAACTCGCAGAGGCCGGCCTGCTTGACTGGAGGGCCAGGGTGATGGGGATGAGCTCCTGAGATGGGGAGGAGGCATCGTTCAAAAGTTTGGGAAAGGAACACAAAACGCAGAGGCAGTGAAAGGAAACAAAAACCCTCCCGATAGGAGGAGGGGTCAGAGACCACTTCCTGGAGGCAGGGACCTGGAGCTTCTTATTAAAGAAGGGCGTTTAGCCTGGTGAGGTGGCTCGAGCCTGTAATTCCAGCGTTCGAGGAGGCTGAGGCAGGACACCTGAAGGTGTGAGCCCAGCTTAGGCAATTGGGTGA
>RJWT010051985.1:0-10621 GCA_004365215.1 Cuniculus paca
TTAGCATCACTAGGATATTTGGTATGTTTTATCATATGAAGTAAACACATTTTGAAATATTTTAGAAATGTTTTTCACAAATAGAACTCAGTATTACTCACAACAGTTAAGACAGAACTTCACTGCCATGTATCATGACCTTTAATATCTCTTGGCTGTTTTTACAATGTTTCTCTTACCTATCTTTTCCCTTTTTTTTTTTGTAACACTGAGAGATTTCCAAAGTAAATGAGTTGTACTTATGAATATTGCTTCTCCTGAAGTTCTCTTTTGAAAACACTGATTTTGAGGTATCTGAATTTCAAATCCTAAACACCAATGGAGGTCATTTTTGCTTTCATACTTTCTGAGTTTAAATTGATCAACGCTATTGTTTTTTAAATTAGTTCAGTAATCAAAAATTAATGAGTGTATATCATATATTTTTCTGTCATAGAATTGAATGAATGAAACTGTTCATTATTCTGGAACAGGTGGTATGTCACACTGTTTTCATGGATTTTTGTCCTGATATTGATCAATTATGCATTCAATAACATAGTTTAATATATATTAATTACATATGTCTGTATATATGAATAAAAGTTTGTTAAAAGATTTGAATGTTCCAATTCATTTTACTTCAGGATTCAGCTGGTTTAAAAAAATCACATTTAAAATTTCTCTCTTCTTAATCATTTACTAGGCATTAGTGATTATTCATTCCTTGGTTAGATGGTAATTCTTTTTTATAAAAAGCCATGGGAAGGTTTTTTTAGGCAAAGATTTTAGACAGAAATATAGGACCCACTCAAGAGTGGAGTGCACGTGCTCAAAGAAATGAGGCACCTTGGTAAGTTTTGTGGATTGATCTTTGCTGTTACGTCTAATTTTATGTCTCATTGACTGTCCAGACATTTGTTCAAGAAAAATTTCATGTATGTCCACAAAGGAGGTTTTTGAATGTGATTAGCATTTGCTTTTGTTTACTCACATTCGGTAGGTTTAAATTCAGTATAATTATCTTTATCAATATCTAAACTGTCTTCCTTTGATCCAGGGTAGCCTTCAGTTGTCCCAGTGTTTGGACAGTATTTGTGATATTTGTTACTGGGAGTGATGTGACCTCATGCTGTAAACCACCTAACACAAACTTGAAAGCATTCATTTCCAAGTACTAAATACTTGGAAGTACTAAAAAGGGCTTCTGTGTTTTGTTGTTGTTTGTTTGTTTGTAGGAAATGACTGCTTATGGCTAAATACTACATGAGTTCATACTGATGCTTCCTACTCAGATATGAGGTTTAAAGTTGTGTGATGACTTCAACCTTTTATCTGTTATTGATTTCATCTCATTCTAGGATGAACGAGATGGATGCAATCAAAACAGGGCCAATATAACTGGGCTATTCTATAATGTCTCATTTGCTTCATTGTACCTTATATAATAAACTTGAAGTAAAAATACCTAAGCTGTCATCAAAAAAAAAATTTCAAACATAGTTCAACAGTTATTTTTAGCATTAGAGTATATCCTGTAATAGAGGTATATTAACAAACTATATGTTCACATGCAATTATATAAAGTTTAAAATTAAATGGCAGTTAATACATTCTCAAGTTTCTGCACAGATCATAACAATAAATTTTAGAATAATTTCATAATTTGGAAAATAAATCCTACAGGGTCTAGCTATCAACGCTCCAATTCTCTCACATCTACCCCCTAGCATCATACAACTATTCTACTTTTCATCTCTACAGATTTGTCTAATATTTCTTATACATGAAATGATTGTATTTGTGAGCCTCTCAGTATTTTTTCTTTTACTTACAATAATTTCAAATGTTATCTGTATTTATAAAACATTTTAGAATTATTTATCATTTTATTTTAGTTATTTTAATTTTATTCCAGCTACATTTACTCTACTATGCTCACATTATGCATTGCATAGACCTATTCATGGTTATTGTTTATTGTTGTACCAGTGTGAACTACTGAAATTTGTAAAAATCCTCTCTACCTTTAGCTTCTCTTTCAGTGTCTGAGTTAAAATAAATTATACTTCAATATTCCAATAATTTTTTATTATATTTTAATTATTTGTTACTTTTATTGGTATATGTTTGCATTCCTGGTGGGGAGTTGGTATGTGTACATAACATGTCTTATTTTTTTCATTTCTTTCCTCTGCTCTGCCCTCTCCAATTCTTATTCTCCCTTTCTTTTGCAAAAGATTTATTTCCGTATTTCCTATTATCTATCTTACATTTTGCTCTTTATTTAGATCTTGGTTTTGTCATACAAAAGAAACTATACAATATTTAAGCCCATGTGCCTGATCTATTTCACATAATATGGTGTTAAAGTGCATCAAATCTTAAAATTTGATCCTCAATTTATTCATCTATACAGCTACCACGTGCTTTGTTTTAATCCTCATCATCTTGATTTACTCTTAGATATAATTAAAGACCATGATTAAGTCTTAGAACATTAAGCCTCCGTTTGTATCTTTTTTGGTCATTTGGTTGGATGGAATATAGTCTCTATCAAAACATAGTAATCATTTGAGAATATCTTTTGAAATTTTACATGTTGATAGTCTTTTTGGAAAGTAAAAAGCAAATCACTCGATGAATATATTTTAGGATGAATTGCAGGATTAGCATCTGGATTAAAATGTTTCAAACAGAAGCTATGATTTCAAAATGTCTGAAGTCACTTGTCTTCTAAGTTTGTTGACCTCTGTGTTTGGATCCACTTTTCCTAGCACCTCTTTTTTCTTTTCTTAAAGTCCGATGATTTTACTAGGGTATGTTTCAATAAGTGCTCAATTCAGTTGAATTACCAAGTAAGCAGTGTATCTTTATAATACATTCTTATAAAACTTTATAAAAATTTACTTTTTAACAAGAAAAAGTTTACTTGATTTGTTTTTTCAGTACGTATTGTCAAGGCGTGATGCTGCTGACATGTAACCCTAGCTACTTAGGAGGCTGAACCAGGAGGAAAGCAAATTTGAGGTTAGACTGGACAGTTGATGGAAACTCTACCTCAAAATAAAATTTTAAAAGAGTTGGGAATATAACTCAGTGGTAAAGTGTTTGCCAAGCGCGCAGGAAACCTTGTGTTTAATACCTAGTATCACAAGCAAGAGAAAAAATGTATTTAAGAAGTGTTATATTGTTTAACCTTCTGATTTTGAAGTTTTTAAAAATATCTTTCAAGATTTTGTCATTTTTGGAAACTCTTCTCATATAGTTAATGTCTTTTGACTTTCGGTTACATCATTTTACATTTATCATTCTCAAAATTTTTGACTTTTGAAAATTTACTTTCATGTTGATTTTAGCTTGTTCTATTTTTGAAACAACTCTGAATATTAAATTCTTCTTAGCATATATCTTCTCCTCTCTGAATTTATTAACTCTCATAAGAGCTTTTAAATCTTCTGTCATATATGTAATTGTTAACTTACTTAAAAATCATTAAATTACACTTTTACAATATTCTGTAGTAATATTATAGATGGTTAACTTAGACAGAAATTACTAGACAGTCTGAGAGGGATCAATCCTGTTAGGAAGTCAGTACAAAACATGAGACACACTGAAATTGTGGCTGTGTGGGGATTTAGAGCCAGATCTGTAAGCCTCCAAGGGATAAATAGTAGCTTAAGACTATACGCTAATTAGGACCACCTAGTGTATCAGACACCTAGGAGGTGACCAAAACACCTGACCCATACTCTCAACCTTTTCCAGAAATGCCTTTGTTCTTCCTGTGTTAAAAGTTATAGATAAGCTGAAGTTAATGATCCTGACCATGCACCCTTGCTCTGTGCTTCGTTTCCTTATCAGATCAATGTTAGCTAAGCAACCATACTTGTAACCCCATGGATTCATTGTAGTTGACCCATAGCTACCCAACTTGTGATTTTGCTGTATAAAATATCCTTGACAAAGAGCCTCAGCAACCATGCACTCAACACTCCTTCTGAGAACCCAAGAGTAATTCTCCTTATTTCAAATAAAACTCTCCTAACCTTCGGCTTCTGATTTCATTACTCAGTGTTGAAAGACCACAAGTTCAGTATATACGGTAACAGTAGTACTATGTGGTCTTGATTTTCTGGACCGTAAAGGCATTATTTCCCATTTCAAAACAAAAATATGAACGGACAAATAACAATAACAAAAGGCTGGATAGTACAGATGTAATATTTGGAGAATACTAAAGCTTGATGATTGTCTTAGAGATAGTTATGTGAGTGTTGGATTGCAATCCAAAATATCTGCATTTGTTTCACAGAACATCAATTTGAATTGAAAGAATGGTTGATAGGCAAACTATGATGAAACAGATGGGTATAGTAGCCTGAAAGTTTCTTGAAAGTGAACTTAGTGATCATGCTACTTCAAGAAATAAGATTGGTATCATTTTTTACCAAAATAAGATTTAAGCTTGCAAGTGAAAATTTAAATTTTAGAAAATTAGTGTGTCATTCTGAGCTCAAATTGCCCAACATTTCAGAGATTTCCTAGTGAAAATTTCAGTGGTGACATTGACAAGTTTATTTGCTATCATATAAGGAAGTATGTCAACATTTGGAAGATCTGCATCTTAATAAAACAACATTTTCAAATGAACTTATTGCTATTTAACAAAATATTTTAAAAATCATTATAGTTTTGCATTAAATATGAAGCAGTTAATTCTGTACAAACCAAGGTGGCAGTTTCATGAAAATTGAAGAATGAAGTTATGAACCAAAAGGAGGAAGTTAGGAGAGTTTTTATTGGAAATCAGAAAAAAAATTCTTCTCTAGAAGGTGAACCCAAAATTTCTACATGACTCCTTGGTCCAGAACTTTTTATGGATAAACAGAGCATAAGAATTCCTCAGCCAAAAAAAAAAAAAAAAGAATTTCTCAGCCATTTAGTGGTTTTTGAATTTAAAATGATCAAGTAGAACTGACTCTCTCTATAATTTTACTGTACAAAACAAATATTTTGAAAATATTATTAGAAACTGTATGTAAAATTATAGACATCAGTTATTAATAATTTGGTATATTTCTAAAATAAAACACAATATATTTTGGTTCTGACAGATTTTTCCCACTAAAATTATGTTAAGAACATGTATATGTGCTTCCAGAATATGAATTTTAACTACTATATGTTTCATTTTTTATATTTATTGTAATTTATGTAATAATTGAGCTTGTTTAGCCATGTTTCTTTTCAACTTTTCCTTTCTGTTATACATGATAGTTATATAATTATAAAAAATTTGCATGTCCCTTAAATTAATTTGGGTGGTTTTAAGCACAATAACTGAAAGAAACAATTTGATAACATTCCCAAGTTACTCTTAAGAGAAAGGGACAGCATGTAAGAAAACATGAGAAGCAAAGCTTTGTAAATAGGAAGGGAAAGATGGACTGAAGAGACAAGTAGGGATTATGAAAAATAGAGAAATCAAAATACATCATGTACAGGTACAAATTCCCTATGATGAATATGATCATTACGTATATCTGAAATGTACCAATAACTTTAATTCTTTAAAAAACTGAAAAAATGCAAAAAGAAAATATGAAAAACAGTATAGTTTTTTACAAAAATCTATTTTTAAAATTTATTATTTTTAAATAAATTTATTATTCAAGTTTATTTTTAGCATTTTCTCCACACACAAAATAGGTATAAGGCAAAGAATTTACACACTACTACTTCACTAATCATATGTTCCTGAGGAACATGAGAGAATGACCAGAAGACAAAATCCACAATGCCCAACACAAGACAGCTGTATTCAGATGAATGCCACTATTAATAACTAATTGAACTGCAGGTATATAGCATATTTGCCATATGTATTACATCTTAGGAGCACCAATCATAGGGAAGAAAAGGAGAAAAATTCTTCATTGGATTTTTTCATTCATTCATAAAAGGTATACAACATTTCCATTAACTGCCTCCTCCACCTCTGAGTGTGATACGTAAGTGGATTAATAATGGTTCCCATAGGAGTGTAAGGAATGAATTCGATGAACTGAGGTGAGGGACTCCCTGTGCTACTGTAAGGTCAGAGGCAATCAAGTTGTACCTGTATCCACAAAGAGCTAACTGGAGAGCTGGAACAAGAGATGGAAGAGGCAAAGTAGATATGAAACCCTGTATTTGAGGTGGCTAATACCTTTTACTCCCCATAGCACTAGGACTTGTCATTTCTTCCATTTCTTTAGGTAAAGCAGTACTACATTTTAATGACACTACAACACCTTCACTTGCTCTATAAGAGTGAAAATAAGTTCAATGGCCATAACATTCTGTTCAAGGCAGCAACTAACTAGATGTGATAACTAAAAGAATTGTTTTAGACTATCAGATTTTTATTACTTTTTTTCTTCAAAACAACACATGTCAATGTAATGCAAAGTGAAAATCAAGGGTGCATGGCAACTCATTCTTTTTAAAAGCTGGTTTCTGCTTCCCCCATGGACAAACTAAGCCATAAGGAAGTTCAGAGAATGCTGATTAACCAAACAAAGTGCAGTTATTGGATTATCTTGCTATTCATATCAGCTTGACTTGTTATAACACATTGCTCTTAAATCTGTACAGCACTCCATTTTTCAGAGGAATCCCACTCTTGATTCATCCATTCTAAAGTGCCAGTATGATTTAATTTTTTTTTTTCAAAAGTCTGGCCAGTTGTGGCATCTGGTGAAGATGTTGTCCCAGCTCTGTTTTCATTCACATTCACCAAGGGAAATTCCAAAATTTAAGCACTTGTCCCCGGTCCCTGAAATGTTCACCTGTCTATTGGCAGTGCTAAACCAAGCTATTCCAGCTCTAGAGCACAGAAAGCCTGAATGAATTCTCTGCTAAGAATGATTCCAGATAAGTCCCACTTAGAGTCTTAGTTGGTGAGTCATAGCACTCACTTCCCTTTTCAGGTGATCAGAAAAACCATGCTGCTGCCACATCCACACAGGACTTTTTGGATGACGAAAAGATTTGAAGCAAGCTTCATCCCTCATCATTGTAGATGGTCACAGATATTAATTAGTATGTCTTCCTTCTCCTTGTCCACATGTCCTAGATTAGCCTCAGGGTTGGTCATCAGTTTCATCTAGGTTGCTTTCTATTAGGGATATTCAGATTTTAACCCTCCAAGGAACAAAATTCTTCATTACCCTAGATCTAAATGTGCATGTTTTGATTAGTCCCTGGGGTACTCAAGGGACATACCTCATTTCAGTTCTCAACATTGTGATGCATGTGGCCAATCCCAAATTTGTGTCTCCTATTTCTTTTTCAGAGTACCCAGATTTTGACATAAAAGCTCTGTTAAGACCTCTTTGCAGGTCTTCCACTTTTATATTTTTAGCCTAATTTTTTTTAGTGCAGAACTCCGTGTGTCTACAGAAGATGAGAATCTGCTTAAATATTACCTTGGAGACCCTTGGTCTTCCTCAGTATGGATGTAGTTGAATTTTGCTGCTCATGACCTTTGTCAGTTTTTCAGTACTTAAAGTCCTCCTCTGATCCTTACACTTGTTGCTTCCTCACGAGGAATATAACTTTTATATACTGCGAAGAGGTATCAATAAAAATGTAGTACTTTTAATAGTTAACTTTGGAGCAGGAAGCAAATGGAAATGAAGTGTGATGAACGTGCCTGGGGGACTTGGTGAATCAGGTTGCGATTCACCTGGAGCTGCTTACCCCAGGGACATTCTGAAAAAGAGAGGCAAAGACGAGATGTTTAGACATAATGTAAAGGATGCATCCCATACAGTGGCTTTTAGGTTGCAGAGATATACACTGTGGAATTAATTACTGAGTTTGCCCTATACAATAAAAGTTATTATTATTTGTGTTTATTTTATAAAAAATGTAAGTTTTACCCCAAGGCATTCCCCCTTTGGATGGAGTGGGGCATGACAGTTGTATAAATGCATCATTGAAAAAAACTGTACAGAGGTACATATATTTAAAATACTTGAGAATGAAAGTGAAGAATAATGATTGCATGGATCACTCCATTAAAGATTATTATAGACCGGGATGTAGCTCAGCGGCAGGGCAACTGCCTGGTATGTACAAGGTCCTGAGTTCGATTCCCAGTACAAAAAACAAAACAAACAAACAAACAAGAATATGTATAGCTCTTACAAACATGAGAATGAGTTCTATGAAGAAAGATGGAAGGCAAAATCTGAATGAAAAAACAATGGTAGACTGAAAAAGAAAACCTTAAACAATCTCAAAAGTTTATGCGTATGCTATATTCTCAAGTACCATTAGGTTAAAAAGAGTAAAACAGTTCACTCAAACAACAACTTGAGTTTTTTCTACTGTAAATGAGCAATATTATATGAAAAGTTAGACCTTTTCCACATCTAGGGCAATAAAAGGAAAAAATTTGATACACACAGTGGGGCAGACTGTGTTTGTAGTTAATCATTGTGAAACAACGAAGAGCAACATAAGGAAAGAAAATACTATTTTTGAGTTGTATTTTATGACAATATTTCATACATTCTTCCTGTATTTTGCTTGCATGCTTGCCAGCATGATTAGATTATTTGTATAATCTAATTTTAATGTTCTTTAATGAAAAGTAAAAACAAGGCATGATTTTAAACAAAAACGGATACATTGAGATAAAAATGTTACCGCAAAGTTCTTCGTGCCGGTAACTTGGGCATCAGGCAAGGCACAGAGAAGTCCCAAATTCTCATCACCTGTACCCCATGGCTATATGCAAACCACACTCAATTGGTTTGCTCATAAAATTAAAAAGCAAAAATTCTGCCTTATTTTAGGAACAAAATATCATATGATTAAATGTTAGAAACAATGTGTTCTCTTAAAAAGCTGCTGTGCCCTGATTTGTACCTTGCCATTAAAATCTGCCAGCTAGAAGACCTTCCAGATATTATCTGGAACTTGAGAGATAATCTACCCAACAAAGTTACAATTCTATCCCTATCATAACCATAAAATCATGTATCTTAAACTTATTTATAGTGAGAAGGGAATAGGACATTACATATTACTCATTTTGTTTCAAATAAAAACATCAGTGGAAATTGAGTACAGTACTTGAAGCAAGACTTTGCAAATTCAATGTAAATCCCTGTGGTGATGTCAGAATATTACCTTTATTCATTTTCCCATTATATAGGAAGACTTTTTCATATAAAACTTTTCTAATTATAGCTCTCATCACCATTGCCATGATGTAGTTTAGTAAAATGACATAATTTGACAGGCTTCTAGCTAATAACTCACATACATTTCACCTAAAATGAGAATTAAACTGCCAGGTCTATGGCATAAAATGACATATTAACACAAAGAACAAAAATATATTAAAGGCAGAAAGACATTTTATACAAGAAAGCACTAGAGAGGCAGCTGGCCGAGTCTCATGTGTGAAAGAGAAAGTTAAAGGACAAAGTGGGTAGGTGAAAGAGTAAGTTATTGTAATAGGAGTTAAGAGACCCACAAAACCAAGTAGGACAGAAGCACCTGGATTGTCTCCTCCATGCGTCACCACCATAACATTAAAGTAAAAGTTTGTACAATGGTGATGATTACTCTGTCTCCAGTCATTTCTTTTCTGTTTCTACGTGCCATCAGTGTTAGATTTTCTCATCATCCACTGCTACACAATTCATTCAGTCTCACATCAGATATCTGAGACTTCTTCGCCACTACTCTGTAATTTAATTTTCACACTCTTTATGATAGCGTTGGCATAGAAACTGCCTACTTTGAACCAGTTTGACTTAGTTTCATATATTACCACCTTTCTAGGTCCTTGACCACCATCCCTAAGAACTTGCTCCTGCTAGTGGCTCAGCATAAGTCACTTGCTTGACAATCCTGACCACCTTGTCACTCCCTACTCTGATGATGCTATCCACAGCCAGACAGCTTAGTAGGAAGATGAGTAGCTGTCAGGGCTTGTGGCTCAACCCATGCTTTGGTTTTGAAGAGAAATTTGATCAAGACCATAGTGGGTTTAGCTAGAAACTTTAAAGCTTGGGGGTACCAAAGAATCCAATAGTCTTTTTCTGTGGAGAAGACTGAGGTTTACGGTGTGTGGGTGTTGGGGGGGATACTTTGGAAAAGAGAAGGCAGAAATCAGCGGTGAAGATTGGCTGAAACCCCTCTGATGTTTGGCACTGCAAGTCTCGACCTTGTCAATATTTGGATCTTTCTCACAGTGTCAGTGTGGTTTGAACGGAAGTGTGCAGGAGGTTCTGGCTCATTGTCATCTACAGGTAGATTTAGGTGAAAAGGATGTGAATGAGAGAACCTCAGGTAGGACCTGAGAAGGTAATAAAAATCTTGGGACCCTCAAAAAACCTAAACTCATATCCAACTGATAGGGACATGAAGACTTACTATTGTTAATTGTAATATTACTCCAGGCTAATTGTAGACTATTACTTTATGAAGGATCCTAATTTAAGCATATTTCTTAGGCTTTACCTTAAATTCCACATATTACCAAAACATGATAGGTTATATCAGAATTTGAAAATGGATTTCCAAATGGATTGGTTCTTGAGTGATCATATTGTTTAGAAATTTCTTAACTTAC
>RJWT010051986.1:0-10621 GCA_004365215.1 Cuniculus paca
AGAAGTAATAACAGAAAACTTCCCAAACTTGGGAACAGGACCTGGCATACAGATAAGCGAGGCATATGAGACTTCCACTAGCCATAACCAAAATGAATATACACCCAGTCATATAATAATCAAGATCCCAGAAAGTCAGCACAAGAGCAGAATACTGAAAGCTGTTAGAGAAAACAAACAGATCACCTATAAAGGAAAACCTATCAGAATCATGGCAGGCTTCTCAACACAAACCGTCAAGTCAAGAAGAGATTGGAATGAAGTGTTTCAAATCCTTTAAATAAACACCTTCCAACCCAGATTGATGTACTCTGCAAATCTATCTTTCAAAATTGATGGAAAAATAAGATACTTCCATGATGAACAGCTGAAGGAATTCATGACCACTGAACCAACCCTACAAAGAGTGCTAAAGGATATTCCTGAGAGAGATAAAGATGATCATGGTTCTAGAAACAGCAGCAAAGGGGGATCACCAAACAGGGCAGACAGTTGAATGGAGGGGAAAAGTGGGGGAGGATAGCATGGCAGAGACAAACCAATGCATGCTGGTTGTAGCCATTAATATAGATGGCCACAATTCACCAATAAAAAGAAACACAGGGAGAGTGGATCAAGAAACAAGATCCATCAATATGCTGTATACAAAACACATTTAACTCAGAAGATTCATAGACTGAAAGTCAAAGGAAAGAAAACAGTTTTTTCATGTGAGAGGAAACCAGAAAAAAGCAGGGGTAACTTGCCCATCAGCTATAGAATGGATATGAAAGGTGTGGTATTTTCATACAATTGAAAGCTGCTTAGCTATAAAAAAGGATAATCTCAAGGCTCTTGTAGGTAAATGATTGCAACTTGAGATCATGCTCATGGGTGAGATGGTTTGGACTCATATGGGTGAACATCATGTTATCTCCTAGCATAATCTGAAGGAGTTAATGGGATCTAAAATGTGCAATAGATATTATGAAAGTGATAGAGGAGGCAGTGTCTCAAAAGGGAAGGTGGTAATCATTGTTAATTTCCTATTATCTTGTTTTGAATTCCTGTATTGTTTTCATAGTTTTGTTAGGTTTGGGTTTATTCTGTCTTGTTCTGTTTGATTTTACTGTGTCTGATGGTATGGGCAGTTATTTTGAAGATAATGGGCTGTATTATGGTAGCCATTACCAATTTCCTGTTATCTTATTTTTAAGTCTGATAACACTTTCTTTTGTTTTGATTGTTTTATTTTGTTTGGTTTTATTGTGTTTGATGGTATGGACAGTTATTTTGAAGAAAACAGGAGACATTATGGTAGCCATTGCTGATTTTCTATTATCTTGTTTTGAAGTCCTACATTGCTTCCATTGTTCTGTTCTGATCTGCTTTATTCTATTTTGTTTTGTTTGGTTTTATTCTCTTTAAAATAAAAAAAATAAATCTTGCTGGACCTGGTAGTGTATGCCTGTAATCCCAACCTTTAGGAGGCTGAGACAGAAGGATTGCAGTAAGTTTGAGGCCACCCTGGGCTACTTAGTAAGTTTAAATCCAGATTAGAAAAATAGTGAAACACTGTCTCAAAACAAAAACAAAAACAAAGGCAAAAACAAAAACAAAAA
Source organism: Cuniculus paca (assembly GCA_004365215.1). NCBI lineage: Eukaryota > Metazoa > Chordata > Mammalia > Rodentia > Cuniculidae > Cuniculus > Cuniculus paca. The sequence goes on from RJWT010051986.1 coordinate 1,602, forward strand.
CAGAATAAAGGCTATTCTCAGCCACAGACCATAAAAGAAACACAGAAGCAGAATTTGTCCTACATGCCATAATTTGCTGGCCCCTGGAGTAGAAATATTCTAAAAGGAAGTATATGATGCTACAAAGACCTTTTGTTTTTTTGGGGTACCTTTCTAAGCTGGTTTTTACCTTGGTTGAGACTTTCAGATGACCATTTCTGGCAAATTATATGATAAAATAAATTTAATTGAAGTTACAAAGATTATGCAGAGTAAAACAACAGTTACCTACTCAGAAGATGGTATTTAAACTGAACAGTACACAGAACAAGCAAGTTATGTTTCAAAATATGACAAGCCTGTATGTTACTTTAAAGGTTCATTTGTGCAGCATAACCCAGTTCTATCATGATATTTGATATTTCCTTGGCAATGTACTGATAGTGGCTCTACTATTGAGATCCACTGAGTACTGGTATTGTCTCTAGGCTATTATGTTCTTCCTATCTTTTTGTTTTAGAATGGTTACTTTTCCTGGATGTTGCACAACTGGATAATAACACTAGTGAGAAGTTTAATCATTGAGCAGTTGAACCACGTTGGAGGATGTATGTGTGGCCTTGTCATATCAGTCCTGACTCATTAGCTATGTGGTGAGGGACAAGATTTTATGTTGTTCAAGTTAAATAAACAGTGCACACCAAAGTAAGCATTGCAAATATGTGGTATGCAATGCATGATTTTACTCAGGGATAGATTTGTTATTTTTAATTTTATTAAGTATTCTTATTATAAAAATAATGTGTTTTTACTATTGAAAATGTGGGAAGTTATTAAAAAGATGAAAACTGAAATGTTTCCTATTCTGTTGCTTAAAGATGATTATTTTTAATCTTTTGGTATGCAGTAATTCTTTTCTGTTTATGTACATGCACATGCATGCCTATATGGCTGTCCATGTACACTAAACACATGTACACATACAAATATGCCTTGACCCTATGCATATCTAGACATTTTTAAATAGTTTGGGACATAACTGAAACCATATTGCATATGGTCATTGAAATCTTCTAAAAGAAGAATTTCAATGGCTGTAGCAATTTCTCTTTATGAATATATCATAACTTACCAAGCTAGTTTTGGACACTTACGTTATACAAAATTTCTTTCATAAAAACACCATTAAGAAGTTTCCATATACCCAGTGAATATATGCTTATATAGACAAAAAGACATGGATAAGATTATTCATAGCAACTTATTCCTAATAGTCCGCAGCTGGGAACAATCCAAGTATATGTCAGTTTTAGAATGGATCAACACATTTAACAAATCCATGCAACATGGGAAAGAGCAAGTGACTGGCTGCTACTTGTCCATGTGGATGATTCTCACAGAAATGCTGCTCACTGGGAAAAACACACAAAAGAATACATTCTCTATCATTCCAATTATATGAAATTCAAGAATAGGCACAAATAACCTAAGGAGAAGAGGGATCAGAATAGTGTCTTTGTTAAGCGTGTAGACTGGGATGGAGCACAAGATCTCCAGAGTACTGAGAGTGCCCTGTGCCTTGATCTGAGTGTGGGTGCCTTTGTAGCTAGAAATTACCTAAGCTGCACAGTTCAGATTTGTGCAGTAATGCGAGCTCTATGTCCATAGTCAATAGACAGAAATGAGAAAAAAATTCTGTGATGCATCTTTGAAGACAGAGTTTGACTGCATAATTTATGAATTTCCTAGGATAAAATAATCTGGTACATGCTTTAAAATGCTGTTTTGAATTAAAAACCACATTCTTCTAAATATGTATGATCTATATCTGTTATAGTAGTCTTATTACTTAGATGAATGGGAGAATCTACCAGATAATGTTAGTAATGCTTAGATTTGTCAAAGGGTAATAAATAAACTGGGAAATCATGATTGGAACTTTTGCATTCTTATTTGGACTTCATGTTGGTTTCAATTTAATCTAGCATTGAATATATAAGACCAAATTCGGAGATCATTATAATTGAAGATGTTGAACTAGGGTTTACAGAAAGAGTTCACAGTAGAATTTTTTATCTTGTAAAATTTCCTGGAACAAGTCAGTTATGGTAAAATTAGTAAAAATATTACATTATGTGTTCTAATATGTTGCTGGGTTTTGGAACAAGATATTATGCATCCTACAGTATATCAATTCCATATGTAAATATTCTGCATAATTATTGAGGTGTCTGCTTTGGTAATGCTCATCAAATAACACCCAAATGCCCATGTGTTGCAACAGCAAACATTTTATTTCATGAATCTGAAGCCCAGCTGTGATTTGACCAAACTTGGCTGGTCAAGGATGGACAAAAGGTTTTGAGTCAGCTTCAGGTCTGCTCCCCATGCTGTCATTCCAGGATCCAAGTGGAAGAGACAATTACATGGGGCTCAGGGGGGAAATGTGGAAGCTCCAAGAGGCCTCCCCACCCACACAAGCACACTTGAGGATGCTCACACCACATCCTCTTCCATGCCAGTGGCCAACGCAGCAAGGCCAACCCTACCATCAATGCACAGTGGAGGAGGAAGACTGGGCTGAGTGTATTCCATATGTATCACTAACTACTGATATACAACAAACAACCCTAAACTTAGTGTCTTAAAACAATAATTATTTCACCCAATAATTTATTATGAGTTGGCTGGGAGATTTTGCTGACCTGGGCTAGTTTCACTCATGCAGATATGGTCCAGTAACATGCAGACTGGGACTGTTTTATCCAGGATAATCTCAGCTGGGGCAGTGCGGCTCTGTTCCCTGCTCATTCTCCAGTAGGTTAGCGTGTGCTTCTTCTCACAAGGTCTAAGGGAAAACAGGGGCTTACAAGGCTCTTGACTTGAGGCTCAGAACTTTTAGGATGATGCTTTTGCTGAATTCTGTGGTCTAAAGCAAGTGACAAACTGACCCGATTCAAAGTTCCTCATGGGTACATTGGACGTTGCGGAGGCAGATTGCCAAGTATGTAGATGGAGGGAAGAGTGGGAGGTTGTGTCTGCTTTTTACAGACTACCATGCTGACCACTGATTAGCACTTGAATAAGTGGACCTAGGAAAACCAGATTGCCCTTCCCAAGGGGAGTAGAGACCATGTAACCCTTGAGGGATAGAAAAGACAGAGGAAAGGAGAATTCTTTGTATCTGCCTGATTGCTTCAACTGCAGCACTGGCCTTCTGCCCTTCACTGTGACTTGTGCCATCAGTCCTCCTGTTCTCAGAGCTACACTGCCAGCTTCCCCAGGTCTCTAGTTTTCAGATGGCTGATGATGGAACTTCTCAGTCTCCAAAATTGCATGATCCAATGCCTTGTCATGAATTTTCATATCTATCTTTGTCTATATCTATGTCTGCATTCTTATCCATATTTTATTGTTTCTGTATCTCTGGATAACCTGGAGGACTTCACCAAGTGACTTGTTTCAGCTGGTGATACCTGAGTAGAAACAATGGCACATCAGTGCTGAGGCTAGATCCTACAGTGACACTGCATATTTCTTGTGCTTCTGCTGCCCTGTGGCAGCTGCTGTTCTAAGGATGAGAGAGAGTGGAGCAGACCTAGATGCAGCCTGAATTCTGGGGCCAGGGTCAGCCACGGCCCAGCCTTGTTCAGTCAACCCTCATCTGCTGAAATGACTGTTTCTAAGCAGCTCAACTTTAGGGTGATTGTTACAAAGCATTATTGTGGATCTAGTTAATTTTCTAGAAAAGCAAGAGCTGAATTATCTTTTCATGACTCAGTCTCACATTTGGTGAAACACAACTTGGATAAGAAAAGTCTATGTAAGATGTTATAGTTGGAAGACCATGCATATCCCATCTGTACAACTTGTCACATCTACATAACCCTCCCAGTATTATCAACCTCATATTTTTTCTTGACTTAATTTCAAACCCATCATTTTGATCAATATTCTACTACTTAGATCTAAGATATGTTCAAGTTTGATGCATTAGTTGTATATTTCATATATGTGTCTATCTATATCTACATGTTTATATACCTATATCTATCTATCCATTCATCTATCCAGCCATCTGTCTATTCTGTGTCAGTGTCGTTCTGTGTGTGCATTCACCCAAACCCATGTGTTATTTTCCTGGGAACACAGAAGGGTTACATCTTCTAGCTAGGTGGGGGCCTGTAACAGTTCTGCACAGTAAGTGGTTTACTCATTTCTAGACCTGGTCGCTGAAATCTGAATACATGTTAAGAATCTAGGGTCCTTGAAAGTGGCAGAGTCCGAGTTAGTAGAAGGAAGGAACTTTGACTTTTGGGTGACCTTATAGATCAGAGGCTTTCTTCTCTCCTACTCCACCAACCTGCATTGACCTGTTTATGAACAAGAACTCAACAGCTGATAAGAATTCATGGTATTTTTTTGACAGTTAGAGTTAGCTTGTCTAATAAAAATATAGAACCCTTAAAATTAAAATATATCCACTATTACCTAATTTTACCATCTCTACCACCTGTAGTCTGTATCCCACATCTTGGAAACAAGCCACCACTTGACAGTCAAGGAGACCAATACTCAAATTGGAAAGATCCCACCCAAGTGTACACAGCGACTTAGAGTAGGAGCTGAGACTCAGACCCAAGGTGCTGATCCAGTTCCAGACTGGCAGTATTCTAGGAAAGCTGTCCATGTATTTAGTTTATCAGGAACTGCAGGGCCAGCACCCCTCAGGATTGTGAAGTGTCTCCTGACACACTCTGCTGCTGTCCCACATCACCTGGGAACACTGAGAGATGCTAAGGGCTGCCCACTCTTTTTGCGGAGACTTTGCCTGAGGGTGTTTTCTGCTTACAGGGGTGTGTCTCATTTGCATGCTGTGATGGATGCAGTGGGAGTGACCCTCAATGAGCAGCAGATAGAAATATGGCAACTTCCCCATGGAAATCATTCAGAGGAATGTGGTCTCTTCTGAAGGTCCTCGGAAGGGATTAGTTCTAGTTGTCTACAGTGGTAACTTGCCCAGTAACACCTGCCTCGGTTCCTTCCCTCTCACTTTCCCTCCCTACCTGAGGACATAGCAGAGAGCATGCTAGGGACTGTCCCCATAGCCAGATGTTGAAAGCTCTCATCCCTAGTGTGATAGGATTTCGAAGTGAGACTTCTGGGTAGTGTTTAGGCCACGAGGGTGAAACACTAATGAGAGAGATTAGTGCCTTTTTAAGAAAAAGTACCAAAGAACCTATTTTGTCTCTCTGCTGTCTGCCATGTCGATAAGAAGCAAGAAGGTAGCCATCTGTGAACGGGGATGCCAGCCCTCACCACACAATAAACCAGTCAGCACCTTGTTCTTGAGCTCCCTAGCTTTCAAAACCATGAGAAACAAATGCCAGTAATGTAAGCCACCCAGTTTATGGCGTCCTTATAGCAGCCTGAATAGACTAGGATGGCCCATGAGGGAAGGCAACTCTGAAGAAGTCAACATTTGAACGAAGAGGTGAATTAAAGGGGAACATAACAGAAGAAAGTCCCAGGAAGACAGTTCACCACTTGGAACAGTGCTGGAGGTAGGTGAGGGCTTGGCGTGTCCAGCGCATCCCAGTGAGGCTTCCGTGGTTGCAGAGAGGGGAATGAAGGAGGGAGCACCAGAAGTGGTGAGCGTGGAGTGGATCCTCGTGGACAGGTTTGTATTTACCAGAAAAAAATGTCTGAAGCAGAGGGATGATTTGACCCGGTTTATGTTGCCAGAGTTTACCTTTCTAGAAAATATGGAAACCCAGGCCTCCTTTATGGCGGGAGGTAGCATAGGAACCCATCGAGGCCTGTGGTCGAGGCCTGGGTTGGTGGGTCCTAGGGCCTCTGGCACTGTGGTAGTTCCTGCCCTCTGCTTTCCATCACACCATGGTCTGCCCTGTTTCTCCTTCAGTTAGAAAGGGCTTGTGGAGGTGACACCGAGGAGTGAAGTTGTGCCTACTGCTTTCCAAACTGATGTCTTGGTTCTGTTCCGTCTTAAAACCCTTAAACTACCAGCTACTTCAGATCAACTTCAAAGTGGGTTTAATCCAACTGGGAAGAAAATCTGAGCCCATGATTAAAATTATTTTTTCCCCATACTTTGATCATAAGGAATAAATATTTTCTTGCACAACACCCTGCTAAAATTATTAAAGGAGGCCCTAGCAATATTTCTGTGCCCAGGGGAAGAATTCTATTACAAAAGTGGACAAAACAAGCCTTTTGAAAACTCCAAGGGATCCTGATAATGGCAGGGGAAAATTGTGAGCTCTAGACTTAAAATAATAGAGTAAAAGTAGCCTAGACAGGCAGAACAACTTGGATCTCAGAGGGGACTCTGTCACCAGCCTCTCCTCAAAGGTGGGAAAATTTTGTTGTGAAAGCAATTAGGTTGTTTCAGACTTGGAACTAAGACTTCTCAAAATTAAAATAAAACTAAGGAAATCCAAAACCAATCAGTACTCAAAAGACTCATTAAGTGTGCATTTAAACATATAGATGATTGAATAATATTATTTGAGCTATTATATTCATGAGGGTTCTAAGAAGTCTTAAGGTGTTAAGTTTTATGTGAAATGATTTTACAAAACATTTTGGTGTGAGTCGATGTGACTGAACACACATTTACCCCCCTAGAGACACACATTTATGGTTTCCAAACAGATTGAAAGCACTGGATCAAAAACTGTTCTAAAAGGTGAGTTTATCCTTTCGCTTTTTGCATTTCTCATTCTGAATTACCTAGCACCATTCATCCTCTGACGTTTAAAAAGATGGTTTGACAGTACAAATTACCTCCCTTGTTTTCCATTTAGCAGAGCTTATGGTTTTTATGGGCATATAAACTGTCTTTATATCTTAATTCTCTGCAAGTTGTGACATGGAGAGAAATAGGCAGTGGCTATAAAAATGTATGGAAAATCACTGATAATTAAAAATGGAGCTAATTTCTATGTTAACTGAATCAAATAATTGCCTTTTCATATTGTAATTTAATATTTTTCTTATCAAAAAAGCCACATTTTATTAAAACAGACTGTAATTTCAAGTGCTCTGATGCAGTAGAAAATGGAAAACCTCCAAGTATTAGAGTAAGATCCCAATGTTTGATGTGCAAACATTAAGATGAATGTTTGCATTCAAAATATGCACTTATGTTTTTATAAGATTATGGAAGGCAGAGACTGTATTTTATTTGGTATACTAATTTTAGAGCAAGGACTCAAATTGTGACTTTATCAACCTCTTAAGCATCTCTGTATTCCAGTTTGTCTTCTAAAATGGGGATAGTAATAATAGTTACTCACGGAGTTGTGACATGTGATAGCTCAATAGACAGAGATCTGGGATAGTGCTTGGGCACCTGGAAACATTCAAAACAGGGAGCTTTTCGGACCCCTAGCACCCAGTTTTGTGCATAGAGTTAATGCTTAGTAACTGCTTATTAATGAACATTCTGGTAAGACAGACCTTTTCTACAATTCAAATGATAAAATTGACACTAGCTCAGGGAATCCTGAATCTCATTCAGCACAGTTGTTAGTACCTGCAGACCCTGAGGTCAACATACCGACTCATGAGAACTGAATGTTAAATTTCTAGAATTTTACAAGCTGATTTTAAAGACAATTATTCAAAATTAAATGACATAAATATCCAATTAATTAAATTGCACGAAAACCAAAGGTAATATTCAAAACCTATCATTTTCTCATTACTTTTTACAATTGCCTTTGAATGTATTCACATCAGAGGGAGATGAAACGTAAAGGCAATTCTGTACACCACTTCCCAACTGTGTTCAGTGACGTCATGGTGATAGCTCAAAAGCGACCATAAAAAGAACGCATATTGCATAGAAATCAGCAAACCTTACAAGCCAAGGCTCCCCCAGCTGACCTCCTTTCCCTACTTCTCCTCCAGAGCAAGTTGCTAAATATTTATCAGCACATTATTGATTATGCGAGGCCCCGAGGGAGAGGATGAGTAGGAAGTAGATATCTTCAAAAAGTTTACTACTTAAGGACCTATGATTTCTTACAGCTTCATCCTCAATTTCTCTTCATTTGTAAGTTTCTACAGATCATTGTGTAAGGGAAGACAAAACCCGCATCTGCGATAATCTGAAGGTATAGCCTTATCTTGTGGCTTTCCTTGACACATAAATGTTTAAATAAATTTAACTTTCAGTAGCATTTTCTTTCTTTTAAAATTGATTTTTTCCATTCATCATTATTCATTTACTTTTTTGACAGAAAGATTAATCATGTTTTAGTATATCTTTAAAAACTGATTGATGTTATTTAAAGATTTGTGCTAATGCAGGTGACTATGGCAGGTAAAATCCAAGATGGTACCATCTTTCGCCAGTCCTCCACCATCTCTTACCAGGACTCCTTGTTTCCTCACTTACTCTTCTCAATCCTTTTGTTCTTACAATGATGGGAGCAATCTTTGAAATATGCAAATCTTGCCGCCTCACTTCCAGCCTGAAACCATCCTTGTTGTGCATTTTACTTAGAATAAAACACACTATCTTCACTATGACCTTTAAGGCTCTACAGCAATCTCTCTGATTTCTGAGGGCTTCTGCATCTCATCCAGACGTTTCTCCTCTGGGTTTCCTGAGCCCTAGGCTCACTGTTCTGACAGTTTCTGGAGCACATCCATTGTTTTTTGTCTCAGGGCCTTTGTGCGAGCTGTTCTGTCTGCATCAGTCCCGTGCTTCCCATTTTCCTGGAGTCTAGCTTCTTTGTGTCCTTCAGACATTAGCTGAAATGTCACCTTGTCATAACTCATCCCTGCTCACTCTGCATAACACAAGACTCTCTTCTTTAACACAAGTCCATGTCTCTTTCATTCATTTTGCTTTTATAAGTGTACGTTAATTATCTTTTGTCTTTTTTCTGGTTCCTCGCCTACACTATAAGCTCTATGAGCTCAGGGATCGCATCAGTTCTGTTTCACCAGAGTAAGCCCAGACCTGCCTACAGCCTAGCATGGGGTCTCAGTGATATTTATCAGATGAA
>RJWT010051987.1:0-10625 GCA_004365215.1 Cuniculus paca
GAGGGTGTAGTTCTGAGAAAGCAGAAAGGTTGGAATAGTGAATCCTTTAAAGCAAAACTAATGATAAAACAACTTCAACCTTAAATAAACCTTAAGTAATGATTGACTTCTGCATTTATGTAGAAATAAGTATGGTCTCAGAGTCTAGGTTTCCTGGAATTAACTAAATACAATATGGGGGAAAAAAATCCCAAATTCTTCAGTTCCTCATCCAGAAAAGGAGGGGAGAAACACACTTATATGTCAATAATGTTGAAAGTGTCTTTTCTGTATCCTTGCTTTCTAAATACTGTAATTACCATGATCTAGGCATATTTCTGTTTAACCATGAATATGTCTGTCTCAGCTGATCCTAGCTTTTATGCTATAAAAGCTGGAAGGACTTCATGGGCTTATCTTGCTTGGTAATGTATTTAACCACACTACACAAATGCACACCTGATAAATGCCCATAGCAATCAAGATGGTGGCACTGATGACTCATGGAGATGGCTGAAGTTTGTTTTGTTGGTGGCTAAGTAGCGGTAGGTTTAAATCCTGGGCTGATAGAATGACTGACAGGTTTCACTTAGGGTGAGTTAGGTGCATGATTTTTAGGTCTCAATGACAGTCATGAGTTTGGCTCTCATATAGAAAAGCTGAAGAGAGTCAATCATTCGCAAGTGTGAGTGATGTCCAAATAATACCACCAGACTGTGTTTGCCTCAAGTGCCAAAGTGAATTGTTTGTTAGCATTCCTGAGAAACACCAGGAAGAACATCAACAAGTGAGGGGTGTTAAATAAACCATTCCTGATTGTTGGTTTTTACTTGGGGGAAAAATGCCTAAACTACTTGAATGGGGGTCACTGTTTCCCCATCCTACAGGTACAAGCAGACGAAAACGTGTACAGGAAGCACCCATAGATGAACTTCCGGTTCTCCATTCGCCATTTTCCACTGTCTGCATGTCAGGGGCATGGACGAGAGGGAATTCATGCCCAATGGTCTTAATTCTGTTTGCTCCCCTAAATGCCATATTTTCTCCCTTTAAATATAATTTAAATAGGTAATGATGAGCTCAGTTCTCCGCCTTAATTTGTAGTCTCTTAATTTGCTAAGAATCATGTTGCCTAAATTGTGCATTATTAATAGCATACTGCATACAAAATGTGCTTCCCTGATATATTCTGAAGGAAGAAAGGCCAAGTTTATAGTATTAGAGCCACCAATTGGGGTCTTATTTTGCTTCAAGATGCTTTGAAACATGTAATTATGAACATAACTCTGCTTGTGAACTTGTCCTCATTAACTTAGTAATTAGCAAGATCTTGTTTGATCTTAGAATTCATTAGACCTTGCAGCAGGAAGACTGCTTCTGTTTTAACACATAGGAATCACCCATTAAGGTGATAATAAAAAAAATCAGTATCACTTTCCAGCTTATTACATTTTTCCAAGGCTCCTATATTGTGCCTAATTAAGCAGTGTTTTACGCTAGAAATATTTTTAAAGTATCATTATCATTTGTTTTAACATGAAGGCTGAATGAACTTCTGTTTAGTAAAAGGCTGTCACCAATTAAGTCATAGGCAGGGGCTACAGTTAAATCCCTTTCCTCATCTGTTCACAGTACTCTGGTAAACTGGAAGCAAGAACAAAGATTGGGAATCCAAAGGTGGATTTCAGAGAGTGGCTTCCTCCCTTAGAATCCTCAAGCATTCCCTCGGAATTCTAGAATTCTATTCACACTTCCGCCAAGTGTAGTGCAACAAGCCACGGTTCTACTACATTGATAAATATGGGATTATTTATGTACTTCTCAGTTTATTAACAGGAGTATTGTCTGACATTGTGGAAGTCATAGAATCACAAATATTTTAGAGACTGGCTGTCTAGATTATTTTAGGGAGAGGGAAACTGAGGCTTACAAGGAAACAGCTCTACCAAGGTCACAAATCTATTCAAAATGGTTGCCTCAATTTCCTACTCTACTTTCTTGAACTCTTTTCAAATACACATTTGAGAAGTATTAGGCTTTTTGTCTTGTCTCATCTTCTTGTGTACTGAAAAGTTAGAAAAGATTTTAATTACATCATCTTTCTTGGGACTTTCTGAGAGCTCAGGACTGCCAAATCTTGCAAATATTTATTTATTGCACTGAAGTTCATACTAGTGCTGCAATTTGTCCAGAAAATTCAGGCAATATTGATTCTGCTTTTTCTTATCTTGCAATGGAGGACCTTAAAAGCACACTTTAGAGTTGTTTGTTTCCTTTGGGGCGAATCTGAGCCACATACAGCATCCTAGATGGCGATGATGTGTTCACACAGGTGTATGGGAAGCAGAGGCAGCTGGGAGAGGGGCCAGGAGCGAAGTGTGGAGCTAGCCTGCCTGGATTAGCTGTGACTCAGGGCCTGTGCCTGGGCCAAGTTAATGTGTCCCATTCCCATTTCCTAAAAGAGGGGAAATCTCAAGTATTACAGTTATCACTACCATAATGCTCCAATAGGTTAGTATTTATAAGTCCCATGGAATGGTATTGATACATAAGTCATGTTAAGTAAAATAATTAAAATTTAAGATGAGTCTGGGGAAGTTTTTTTTTTTTTACACCATCAAAGCAGTTTATTTGTTCAGAATTAACTTTTCTCCCTCATGTGTAGAATAAATTGGAAATTATTTTGGATGTATACATATATATTTATATATACATACATATATATCACTTTTATTATACTGCTTACTCTTTTCTAGTTACATTTATGGTAACTCTAACCCTCTCATTCAACTTTAAATATAAGAAGACTATTTTTATACCAGGTCCTAGGTTTTGAAAATACTGTTTGCCTAATTTCTTCCTAGTTTTAGTAGCAATTAATATATTTTAAAATAAGGCTGGGTATGATGATGCATGCCTGTAAACTCAGCACTCAGCACTCAGGAGGCTGAGGCAGGAGGATAGCACTGGGTTCGAGGCCAGCCTGGCCAGTGAGGTTTAAACTGAACTACATGGAGACCCTGTCTAAAAAATAAATAAATACCAAAAAGGAAAGCGAACAACAAAAGTGGATCAAATAAAGTAGAAAAAAGTAAATGGTTGAACTGCATCTTATGATACAGCTTTCAGTTATAGTAACTGCCTGGATGAGATATTATGTTGATGATTGTTTTTAAATACTTCAAGGTTATTTGGGTTGGAAAAAAACACAGTTAAATGAATCTTATTCGATGTAATTATGATGTCATTTCTGTGAAGTAGAATTTGCAATATTTCCATTAGCTTTTTCATAAGGTTTATAAAATGAGAAATTTCAATGTTTTTAGACTTGCAATATTGTTCATCAGCCCTCTACCCATAGAAAAAGCACAGTTCATAAACCAGTAATTAGATATTCCACAAACGTTAGAATAGCGTGTTTGCCAAAGTTATTATTTGTGAATGGATGGATTCACACATTCTTCCCGAGGATGAGAACACAGCCACATTTCCTTTAGAAAGTTCAAAAGCTGCTGGGCATCCTCTCCCACAATCACAACAAATAGAGTCATTTAAAAACTTACAATGTGTCTTTGGCTTCTATTTTTAAAGATCTTGACAAGGTAGAGTCTGTAGGGATATTATTTTATTTCTTGGTTTTTTGGTGAGGATTTCCCACACCACTCCTACCCCTCCTGTTTGAGTGAGAGCTATAGCTCAGAAATCTGTCAACAGCCAGCCGCCTGATTTAAAGGAAACTCTGGAACATAATGAAGGCCTCTCTCTCCTTGTGGTCGGGGCCTGGCCTGCTGCGCTCAAGCCCTGAAAGCAGCCGCTGGGGGAATTTCCCAGCCTTTGGAGCCTGGCTGAGCCCAGAGTTTGCTCAAGTATAGGGAGGCTGTGAGTAAGCCAGGGCCCCAGCCGGGTGGGTCTGCTCTCCTCCCAGGAGCTCAGAAAAGGTGACAGGGCTCCTTCAGGGCTTCTCTTGGGCCTCGGTCCCCCCTCTTTTTCCTTGAACCAACACAATAGTTTCTTCAGCAGGTCTCGCTGCCGGGGAGCGCTCCCTGTCACATCTCTCACACTGGGACATTTTTCCACATTTCCAGGATTATAGCCACTTTCACTTAGATCTATGTGTGCTGCCTCCGCATACAAAGGAGCACTTGGGGACGGGATTAGTAGGATTAGAAGAGCTTCGCATATGTCCAGTTCAAGCAATTGGTATTCAAAGCTTTACACTTTCAAATGCCACCAAGAGAGAGAAAAGGAACAGGGAGCTTGCTTTGCATCTCAGCACCTTCAAGAGAGGAACAGTGCTTTTTATTGGTGTTTAAAGCCGCAGGGATAAACAGATTCCTCTTCTGGTTTAATCCAGTCCAACATACCACAGGGCCTCTAACCTGGGGAGCCAAACAGCACTGCTCCCAGGCTCTGAAATCACAAACTTGTGCCTTGGGGTGGTTGCTAGTGCACCAGAGGACACACAACCGAGCACATGTTTATAGCAAGTTCCTTGCTTAGCCGTGGTTCATGATTTTATACACAGGCATTCGCTCCTTCCGCTCTCCCAGGCACATTGGTTTAGCAATGACCCGGCTCTGTGCTGGCCTGGCAGGGACCTCTAGCAGAGATGGGATCTGCTTCCCTTCACAGGTGGGAGGGGACTGCTGAGGGGCTGGACAGCGGGAAGGGCAGGTGAGTGCGGTGGAATTACAATGGAGAGCTGAAATGCAGAGTGTGGCAGTCCTTTCCCATCCTTTCTGTTGTCAGGCCATGGAATGATCCATTCTCTTCTCTCTGTGTTTCCTAGCCCTATAAAGGCCTGTCTTCCTCTCCAAGGACCCAAATATTCATGGAAAACAACAGCTCTGATTCCAATACCACTAGGAAATATATAAGGGAAGTTCAAGTCTAGAGTTATTTTTTTCATTTTATTAACAATAGGAAACTTTGATAATAAAGTTCTGTTTTGATAATACTTCAACATCTTTCCTAATGCTGTGAGCTTTTTAAAAAATTAACTTCTCATGAACTCTGGAATATTACTTTTTATTAATAAGAAAAAGATTTACACAAGTTGTTGTCAGACCTGGGGCCCTGTCCCCAAAGTAGATGTTAACTTTAAGTGAGTTCCCTTACTTTGTTTTCTCCTGATCTGAAATTTATCATATATAAAATAAAGGGATTGAACTGAATATCTGTGGCTTTCAGTCCTAGCACTGGACTATTAACAAACTGCTTTCACATACCTCTGTAAAGTATGTTTCAGCTCAGGTGTTCTACGGTCCTCTTCATAATCATTTTGAAAGACAGCCATTTATGTCTTTATAGAACAGTTTCATTCTCACAAGAGAAAAAGTTACCTCCAAACAAATTGACTATAGCGGCTCTGGACCAGGAACTTTTATGCAAAGATGCAAAGGCACCCTCTGTGTAAAATACGATCTCAAATACCAAAACACTTGTGTGGTAGAAAATTATGATCATCTTTTTAAGTCTATTTTCTTTCTGTTGTTCAGCCTGAATAAATTCAACTGTTTTGCCTTCAGGTTCACTGCTTCTTCTATTTCTTTGCAGAGATTTTGTGGTTCCCTCCACCCTGCCACTTTCAAGGGTGTAATTGCTCACTGAAGCATTTTTTGGTGCTTGCGTTAAATCCTTGTCAGATAATTCCAACATCTGTGACATCTCAGTGTTGGTATGTGTTCAGGGAATCTCCTGTTACAATTTTAGATTTTCCTGGTTCTTGGTATGATGAGTCATTTTGATGTGTTCTAGATGCTTTGGGTATTATGAAACTCTGGATCTTAAGTTTCTTGTGTAGCAGGTTTCTGTGGAAACATTTCTGGCAAGGGCAAGGAGGAAAGGCACCAACTCTTTATCCATGTGTGAAGGTGTAGGTCCAGGCTCACTGTTCCCTTAATCAGACTTTGTTGGCCATCACCCCAGTTGCCCCAGGAGCCAGCATATAGATTTTGGAGTCAGACAAAACTGATTTGAATGCTGGGTCCAACTTACTTACTATGTGTTCAAGGATATGTATGCCACATTAACTTGCTGAGCCTCAGTTTCCTTATTTCTAAAACACAGAAAGTAATGTATACCAGGGAGGGGCTGTTTCGGGATTAGAAATATGACATGTGACGAAGCTAACTCATGATAGTGGTTTCAATGACTATAAAGAGCCTCAGTTATAAAGTATGAATTGTGTAGTGCAAAAGAGAAGACGACAGAGCTCCTGTGAGTCTCCTAATGGAAAAAGTTCTGTTTTCTCTCACAGCACTATCTTCTCACTCATATTGCTTTCTAAAAATTATTATTGTTGGTACCAGGAATCGAACTCAGGAGCTTGCGCTTGCCAGGCAGGCACTTGGGTCACTGAGTTATATCTCCGGCCCTAAAAATGATTTTATATGTGGTAGAGATATGTTTGTAAGCAAGACGTGGTGGTGCACTCCTATAATCCCAGCACTTGGGAGGCTGAGGCATGAGGATCCTTGCAAGTTTGAGACCAGCCTGGGCTACAAAGTGAGCCCAAGTCCAGCCTGAACTGCATAAGGAGACCCTGTCTCAAAAAGACAAAAAAAGAAAAAAGAAAAAAAGTAAAATCTCCTGGCTTTTTTCAATGGGTCTTCCAATTGACTTGTTCTTACTTTTGCTTCCTTGTTAAAGTTTTCTAATGATTTCACACAAATGATTAAGAAAACACTGCTAAAAATCTTCCCTTAGTATGTTTGATTTTCTATATTTCTTGTGGCTTTATTTGTGAGTTATCCTTATCATGCTTCTTAGTAAGGCTTTTTGTTGTTATTTTTATTTTTTATTTTTGTACTGGGGATTGAACTCACAACCTCACACTTGCCAGGGAGGCACTTATGCCACTGAGCTAAATCCCCGGCCCTTTATTGTTATTTTTAATTGTGATGAACTGTACATGATACAAAATTTATCATATTAATTATTTTAAGTGCTCACTTCTTTATTGTTAACTATATTCATGTTGTTGTGTAACCAGTCTCTAGTACTTGTCTTACAAAACTGAAACAGCCTGGCGTTGTGGTGCATCCCTGTAATCCCAGCATTCAGGAGGCTGAGGCAGGAGGATATTTGCAAGTTTGAGACCAGCCTGGGCTACAAGCTCAGCCCAAGGCCAGCCTGAAGTACATAGCAAGACCCTGTCTCAAAAAAAAAAAATTCTATAACCAGTTCCCAATTCCATGTTTCTCCCTCTCCTGAGCTCCTGGAAACCTCCATTCTACTTTCTGTGTCTGTGAGTTTGTTTCATCTGGATGTCTTATAGAAGCAGAATCAAATAGGACTCCTTTTTGTGACTGGCTTATGTCATTTTGCATAATGTCCTCATAGTCCACCTATGTTGTAGCATGTATTAGACTTTCTTGCCTGTCAAGGGCCGAGTATATTCCCTGGTGTGTGTGTGCTATGTTTGTTTATCTGTTCCTTTGTTGAAGAATACTTGGGTTACTTCTCTCTTTTGGCTATTGTGAAGAATGCACTGCTAAACATGGATGCACAAGTAACTCTTCAAGACCCTGCTTTTAATTTATTGGGCAGCATAGTAAAAAACAAAGTCTCAATAATATTTTTAAATGTACACACCTTATTTTCACATAAAAAGAAACCCAGTCTTCCTTTTATGTAGTCACATAGTCTGTGGTATTATAGCATCATGTTAACTTTCTATCCTTATGGCAAAAAACCTGAGATAACTGATTTAGAGAAGGAAAGGTTTATTTTGTCTCAGTTTCAGAGGTTTTAGTCTAGTGTTGCTGGGCCGTGTTGCTTTGGTGAAAGCTCATGGTGGATGAGACCTGTTCACTGCATGGGTGCGTGAAAGCCAAAGAGAGACGGGAAGGGGCTGAGGTCCCAGTATCTCCTTCAAGGCCATAGCATTAAGTGACCCAGCTTCCTCCCACTAGGTGTCACCTACTAAAGGTTCCCAACAGCACAATGAGAGGGGGACTAAGACGACTTCAACACAAGATCCATCACAAGATGTCAAACAAAAAGTGTTGCTTCTCACCTTGGTAATTAGGAACAGCAATTAAAATGCATATGGCTACAAGTAACGAAACATCTAAGGAAGTGGATTTAAGGCTCTAAGACATTTAGTAGACTCAAGAAAACAGTGGTTAGGAAGTTGATCCATCTGGTCTCCTGGCTTAGTTAGAGCTTGCTCTGTTTTTCTCTTCTGCTCTGCCAGTGAGTTGACTTTTCATTCTTTTGCAAACTCATGGTCATAAACTGGCAGCCACAATGCTAGGCGTTTTCATGAAAGAGTAAAGGGAATTTCTTTTATTAATGAAGAAAAGATCTTTCCCAGAAGCCTCCAGTGGGCTTCCTCTTATTCTCGATAGCAAGAACTAGACTATATAGTCACCTCTATCTAAGTACAGAAAGTGAGTATCTGACAAAAAGAGGCTACTGTGCTTGAGATCAATCTTGAGCCACTTTTTCAGTGTGAACACATTGTGAAATATATAAAATTAGGAATCTTTTTACAAGGAGGAAGGCCAGAAATGACTTGGACAGGCAAAAAATAGTATCTGTGTGAGAGCATTCTCAGTAGTGCATTCCTTTTCCGAATAGCAGGTAGTTGATTAGCCATGCCCAGCATGTGATCACTGGGACTCACTTGCCGTGCACTGCATGCTTAAGATGCTGATAATTACTTTACATTTCTTTGGTTCATTTGCTTTCCCATTATCCTAAAAAGTTATGTATTAGTCACTTTCGCATTGCTGGGATGAAATGCCTGAAGCACAGAATTTAAAGGAGAAAAGATTTATTTGGTTCAGGTTCAGAGGTCTCAGTCCATGGTCAGCTGGCTCCAAAGCAGAAGTACAGTATCATGACAGAAGAGTGCAGTGGGGGAAAGATGCTCAACTCATGGCATCCAAAAAGCACAGACAAGGAGAACAGCCCACGAGGAAGGAGCCAAGGAGGGACCAGATAGAGTCCCTATGGTCACACCTGTATGACCCACTTGGACGCTAATCTTTACTAATCTTTTAAGTGTCTCTCAAGCCAATCAAGTCAACAATTGAGAGCGACCATAACAAGTCCACTCCTTGTCTACTTGTTGCCCAAATGCATCTCCTTAAACTACATTTAATCTCCAAAAAGAAACAAAGTCCTAATTCTACTTAATATGATATGGCTATCCTGCATCTAACAGAAAACACAATGATCCCTTCCTCAAAGTCTCAGTTCCAGCATTGCTCAGAAGTTTAAATCAGAGTCTCTTCAGAGACTCAAGGCAAATTGTTAGCTGTGAACCCCTGTAAAATTCAAAGAGCTAGTTACATGCTCCCAATATAGTGGTTCAGTGCTACAGGGTAAAATTACCATTCCAAAAGGGAGCCATAGGAAGGGAGAAATGAGTGAGCTCAAAAGAAGACTGGAACCCAGTAGCACAAATATTAAATCAAGTAGCTCCATGTCTGGTGTCAAGGGCACATAGTAATGAGATTGAGAGCCAGAGGGCTTGGGTGACCACACTCCTCTGACCTTGAAGTCCAGCCCCCATGATCTCTCTTTTGGGTTCAAGCTCACTGACTCTGCTCACTGACTGAAGCTTTTCTCCACAGATAGTCTGTGTTCGTGATATCTACTGCAACTTTAGCTACACTCTCATACTTTCATGCATTGTTTCTCAAGGGATCCTGGCAGGGACTCCATTCCTGTTACACACTGCCTGGCCCCCCAGACTTTCCTTTGAAATTAAGGTGGAAACCTCCATGACTCTACAGCTTTGGAATTCTGCATGCCCATGAAACTAACATCATACAGATAACAACATCTACAATCAGCTCAATATGTGGCCGGGCCTCTTGGACCATGGCTACAGTGGCCTCTGAGTGCATGGATGGCTGAATGCAGGGTAACACCTGAGGCTCTCTTCTCAAAGTCTTTCAAAGGAGTTTATATTTTTATACCCTTCAGACTGAGGGGTGAGGTCTGGCCATTTTCTGGATTGCCCTTTCTTATTGTTCTAGTGCAAAGTATTTGGCATCTTTTTAATTTTACCAATCTTTTCACCAGCCATTCCTTTGCTAGTACCAGATTTACATGCAGTTCTTTTATAGCTAAATTTAAAGCTTTTCAAACACTCTCCCAATTTTCACTATTAATCTAGCTACTAACAGTACCTATGCTACAGTAGATTTCCTTGAAGTCTTCTCAGCCAGTTCAATTAGTTTACAACCTTTAAATTCAATTTTGTATAGTCTTAGGACATGGACAAAGTGTATACAAACTTTTTTCCAGAATGAAACACTCATAGCCTTTGGTCTGATTCCAACAGAATCCTCATTCCCATCTGAAACCTCATGAGCAGTCTTTATTATCCTCATTCCTATCAGTATTCTGGTCTTCTGAGCTCCCATCAGAGTTTCCCATCAAGCTCTTCTTACAACATTCTAGTGTATCTCTAACCTGCTTCACAAAGCTTCTCCCACAAACTAGTTTGAAAGGTTTCTGTACCACATGGTCAGGTTTTAGTCACACCAATGGCCCACTCCTGGCGTCAGCTTCCTGTATTTTCACCTTTCTGTTGCCGGGACAAAATACTTAACCATACACAAAGGAGAAAAGATTTATTACTTTGAATCATGGTTTCAGAGATTTCAGCCCATGATCATCTGGGT
>RJWT010051988.1:0-10576 GCA_004365215.1 Cuniculus paca
AAACCCCTTTTTTTAATTCACTTGATATTTTTGTTGTGATCTATAAAAATTCAGAGGACCATAATCATATCTGGGAAAGAAGTAATTCTGAATGGTTAAAATCATTAACACTCTTAATGGCTTTGTTCAAAGTAGAACTGAGTCCTAAGTGACTACCTCTTCACTTTAGCAGTGTTTCTGAATGTATTTGATACCATGAACCAGGCTCTTTACATATCAAAAATTTAAGATTTTTGTCATCTGTTAATTTCTTCAAGCAAAAGTCTTGAAGATAATAGAAAACTTGCTTTGCTTAAGATTGACATGTTTTAAGTGGAAGAGAAAAGTTACTTTGGTTCAGGAAATTAATACAGTAAGTATATGAAGTAGAGAAGGCCAGTGAGGATGCAGGCCAGTTTCCTAAAGAAGGTGGGTATTTTAATGGAAAATTGTTCACATGTTCTAAAGTAGAAAGAATAGAAGAATGAACCTAGTATTCCAGCTCAGCAGTTATCTATATATACCATAAACAGTTTTATTTAGTCTCGTACCTTGCACTGCCCAGGTTATTTTGAAGGAACATAAACCTTAGTACTTTATTGGAAACATTTGAGTACATACTTCTTTTTTTTTGAGTACATATTTCTAAAAGATAAGAATTCCTTTTAAAAGTCATTAAAATATGTCCTTAATTTTGTATAGTCATTGCTTGATTCTTCCAGGTGGCCCATAAAATTACCTGTTTTAATTAAATAATAACAACCCATGATTGTTTTAATCGGAACCCAAATATAAGATCAACATGTGACTGGTTTAAGATGTCATTCCATTCCATCAGTTCCCCTCTACCAGAGACCCCTCTACCCATTTTTTATCTCTTAAACCTGGTAGTTTCCTATGCAGTTTTCCTCAGTTTAGATTCAGCTGGTGTCTTTATGGAACCCATAAGTTGGTATTCAGTAGAGGCCTAATCAGATTCAGTCTCAATATTTTGGAGGTAGAGTGATGTGAGCAGTTGTATTCTTCCATTAGTAGGTCATTTATAATAGCGCCTTTGTCTTTCTTGGAGATTATTTAGGCTGGCTATCAAGTCCTTTAGTATAGTGTTGTTTTTTTTTTTGGTACCAAAAAACACTACTAAACTTTGATAACTTCTGTGCTGGTATGGTATAACAAGATGTTGCTGACTTACTACTAAACACTACTAAACTTTTATAACTTCTGTGCTATATGGTATAACAAGATGTTGCTGACTTGCTACATTTCTCATCCCAAACGTGGAATCTTTTTCTCCTCTAGGTGTGGTTTCCTCCTCTAGGTGTGGGTGTTAAGGGTAGTATAAGTAAACTTAACGGCCTGTTCTATGTGTAATCTGAGTTTAGCTGCCTTCTTTCTTAATACTACATGTATATATAACCTGCATTTAATTCAAGTAAGGAGAGAAAATTCTTTTGTTTCTGTTGTAAATATTGATGATACATTTGTGCTTGGACAGTTAAATAGGTCTCTACCACCTGAGTTGAACTGATGAAATGTCTTGTACTGGGTAAACAGATAAACTAGCAGTTCCTTGCTGTTGTTATATTGGATCCAGGAGATGGAGTTGCTGTTAATATATTTTACATTTTTTTCTACTGTGGTCACGATCTATTTGGTTTCTATTTTATATTTTGTTAATAGAAATAAAACTTAAACTTAGTGATTTATTTATTTGACAATATTTTATGAGCCAAGAGAATTAATGCGTAGTAATTTCTGTTCTTCAAAGATTTTGTAAGATCACCAGCAATAAAAATTTTCCTTTTTAATGTAGCAAGTTCATTCATACTACCAGTTCTGCCTATCTTCAATAAACAAATCTTCATTAATCTATAAAAATTTACAGATTATTATAAGACCTGGGTAACATTCTTTGGCTTTTTTTCATACATTTGCTAGAAATTAAATATTTCTGCATGCAATGTGTATTTAAGAAATAAATGTTCTGTGGCCTGCTTAAGAATTTAGCATTGTAGGTTTTTAAAAGATGGAAAGACTGTAATCTTTTTACCTTATATGCTCATAAAACAATAAGCTTCATTAGTAATAGTATGATAACATAATCACTGGAGATAATCTCTTGTACATGACAGAAATTGTTTTACTATTTGCTATTTTTGTTTCACTAAGCAAATTAGCACAGGAGAGATTAAACAGTATAACCTGGAGGGAGATTTATGACCTTTGAGCAATTAAGTCAGCTGTTCATCTGATTTTATTTATGTTGAATCTCAACATTTGAAGCTGTTAAGTAGAATTTTACAAGTGTACATTTAATCTTGATTCAGATTTATAATATCAGAGTCATTCTTTTAAAATGGAGAGGCTTCTTGAGCTAATGTGGCGTTGAAGATTGAGAATACTGTGAGGTGTTCTCAACATCTACTTTTGTTTTTATCGATGATTTTTAGAGCATTCTGATTCAGCTGCATAAGAGAAGCTTCATTTTGAAGTTAGTAGAAATGTTTTGAGAATTCTTTTTTCTTGAATTAAACTAAACCAAACACTTAAGGAGTAAGGGAAAGTTCTTGATGTACACACTTCTTAACTTACTGAAATATTTTCAGATATGCTAGAGCACCTTCAAAGAATTTGAAATGTCTATAATTGCAAATATTCTTGGTCAGGATAAGTAAGATTTCATTTTCATGGTGTAGTACATAGGTATATTTTTAGTGTTTATTTTCAAGACTGAGTTATGTTTTAGTTAATGAAAGTTATACTCCCTTTTGAAATTTCTAGGACAGTGGTGATGTCTGTGTAGATTTCTTTTAGAATTACCTAATTGGTTATCTTAAATGTTTGGTCATTTCTTTGGAGTAATTTTTGGAAATTGATGGCTTTTGACTTTTCTCCACAGAGTTACAGTGAATGGTTGTGTGGATTTGAAAAGAAAGCAAAAGAATGCATAACTGGAACTTCAGGTTTAGAAGAAGTTAAGGTTAGTTCAAGAAGTGAACTGTAAGGAGCAAGTCAGAAATAGTTTTCTTATGTTCTGGGAAGATAAAGGATCTATTTTTAGGAGGATAATAATCTTTGAGAAAAGTATAAGAAAGTGATCATTTTGTGTACATTTAGTGTCTTTGCATTTCAGTTATGTACAAAGCTAATGTTTCTCCTTTCTTTAATTCTCTATTTTAATGATTTCTGAAATTCTCAAGAGTTTAGCCTGTTTAGCCTACGTTTATTTTTTGTTTTTTTATTTGTTAGTACATGTTTTCAATGCATGGAGTTTACAGTCATGTTGGGGAGGCTACATGTACCTACCATAGCTTGTTTCTTTTTGCTTTATCCCTCTCCAATTTTCCTGTTCCGTTTTTCATTTGAGAAGTATGGAACACTTCACAGATTTGTGTATTATCATTCTTGCAGAGAGGCCATGCTAATCTTCACTCTATTGTTCAGTTTTAGTATGTGTGCTACCAAAGCAAGCACTAGCCTAAGTTTAAAAAGTAAAGTCATTGAGGCAGGTAGGTAGAGTTTCACTGGTTTGCTCAAGTTGCCCCAAATCAGTAATTAGAAGTATTAGAACTTGGCTTGGTTTTTGTCTTTGACTTCTGAAATTAAAAAGATTTTATTATTGTTATTCTTTTGTATATCCTAAGTGGCAGTCGGCAAAGGCATTGTGTGGCATAGGCATTGTAATCTTCACATGTGTGTCTGCTTCATTTTTACCACCTGGCTAAGGAGAAACAAGCCTGTTTATTATAAAATTATGTGGTTTTTTTGTTTGTGTTTTTAAGAGTAGGAAAATTTACTGGGGGATAGAATGGGGAATAGGAATAGCTCCTGAGAGGCAAGAGGAGGGTTCCTGAGTGTGTTGCCCTGTAGCGTGTTTTGTAGTAATTTTATTAGTGACCATCAAGTGTGACCAACAAAGTCATTGTACTTAATTGTCCCTTAGTGTTTTGTTATAAACTGTTTGAAACCAATTTTGAAATGTAACCTAGATCCTGAAATAGAGGTGAAGCACAGAACTTACTGATAAAACTTAGCGAATTTTTTTTTTGTATTATTTGCAGGTTTTAGAGTATAAGTTGAGAGAAGCTGATGAAACACGCACACTATTACAGCTGGAGTGTGATACATATAAATCAGTCCTTGCAGAAACAGTAGGAAATGATTTTTAATCTACATTGTATTTTTACTATTAACTTCTCCTTCATGGCCTAAGTAGTCTTATCTTGGCATTATACCATGAATTCTTCAAATCTGTATCTTTGTCTGTAGGAAGGAATTTTACAGAAGCTACAGAAAAGTGTGGAAGAAGAGGAAAATAAATGGAAAGTTCAGGTTGATGAATCACAAAAGACAATTAAGCAGGTACTTAAAAAACACTCAGAGCAGTGGTTCTCAGAGCTGGGCCCTGGGCCAGCATCACTGGGTCACAGACTTCTGTGGGAAGTACATGTTCTCAGCCCCCTAGACTCCTTGTGTTTCTGAAACCATGAGGGCAGGGCAGCAGACCCTGTGTTCATAGCCCACTTGATGATTGTGATGGCCACACAGTGAAAGTCAGAGGAGTTCAGAGAGTGCAAAGTGATTTGAAAGAGAATTTCTATGCCATAGCATATGGTGAAGAATTCTGAGTTCAGAGTTAGTTTAAAATAGTGATAATTAACACATGACATTTTGTTTTCAAGAAAAAGTTAATTGTAGTTTTGTGAGACTCGAGTATTACTGTGTGGTCTTCATTTTTCTCTATTTTGCTTGGTTGTGGTAGAGTGTGGCATTTGCTACTCGTATCTTGTTAGGCCAAATATGTGCAGACCTTAGAGTTACTGGCAGTACTCTTACTGCATTTGGGGGTTAAGCAGAATTGATGATCAAAGTGTAAAAATTGTTAAGGTCTTGAAAAATTCGGTATGATTTTAATGGGTATTTCAGAACCTCCGAACTGTCTTGTAATTAATTGAAAAGTATAGACAGTAGAAATCTGTGGCCTACCTTTTTTCTCTCTTTTAAAAAAAGTTACAATAAAAAAGGAAATTTGTTACTTGTATATATTAACTATATTATATATTTTATACACAGCCCAAGACAGTTCCTCAACTCAAAAAAAAAAAAAAAGCATCAAAAAATGGAGGGCTGCAGGTTGGACACACCTGCTTATCTCCTCTGTGGTTTACTTGGTCTTAAAATTATTTTTAGATGCTGTCGTCAATTACATCTTCAGAGCAAGAGTTAGAGCAATTAAGAAGAGAAAATAAAGATATTAAAAATGTATGTTACTCCTCTTGTAACCTGTGAACTTACTTTTGGCATTATGGGTTGCTCAAAGATTTTTTTTTTAAGATTACTTTTATCTAATGACGTGGTTATATTCTTAATATGTTGTGTAGTTTTTTGAGTTGACTCAGCTTTATGTTCCTAAGTGTCTTAACTTTCCATTGTGAGGAAACATCATGAAAGGAAATCTTATACGTGCTGTTTCTTCTTCCTTCCATTACTAGCTGAGAAGAGAACGACAACATTTGGAAATGGAGCTAGAGAAGGCAGAAATTGAACGATCTACCTATGTTACAGAAGTCAGAGAGGTACTTCAAATTTTTTCAACCTTATTTCTCAATTTAAATTAAGTTTATAATGGACTGGTAGAATAATTCAGTGTAAGTTGTTTATGGAAGAGCTTCCGAGTAGCAGTCAAAACATAGGCTATCATAAGGAGATCAATCTTAAAACTCTAAACTTCATTGCAGCTTAAAGATCTGTTGACTGAATTGCAGAAAAAACTTGATGATTCATATTCTGAAGCAGTAAGACAGAATGAAGAGCTAAATTTGGTAAGAAGCTTGTTCTCCACTGGGTACCAAGTAGGCTCTGGAAGCACTTGTGTTGACATGTGGAGAAACCATCCAAACTTTTTTTCCTTGCTAACCATCTATAGCTTGGCATTTTATAAGTTTTAAGATAATCTTCTTATTCTGGATGCCTCCTAAGATGATCTTTCTTTTCTTGACTCATAAAATGATTCTTTTAGCTCCTAACAATAGCATGTTTGGCTTCCAACTCTTTTTCAAAGTTTTCTGCATTTTTATAAAGGCTAATTTCTCAAACATTGTTTTTAGTGAATAAAGAAACAAAACAAATGACTGAGTTGTGAAGATTCTTTTCTCAAGCTATCATGTTTAACTGGCCCTCTCATTTCCTAACCTGGCAGACAATTATTGAAGATTGAAGATTCTGCTCTTCATTCTAAGGCAGTAGTCCAATCCAGCTTCTTATTTTTCTAGTCTTCCTATAAATTATGAAAAACGGCCGGGGGTTTAGCTCAGCGGCATAAGCGCCGCCTGGCAAGCGCAAGGTCGTGAGTTCAATTCCCGGTACCAAAAAAACCACAAAAAAATAAAAAAACAAAGAGCTTGTAAAGTTCTTTATCAGCATATTACTTCACACATAGAAATCCACAGAGTACAGACTTAGAGTAGGTCACTGTCTTAAGACATGATTCCCCACATTCTAATTCTTAAATTTCGTAGAAATTTATGCTTGTTGTTGACAAGCCTAGCTGTGAGATGAGTATGGCTATCTTGTTCTTTATTTCAAACTTGCATTATATCTTGTAACTTGAAAATTATTATAGCACAGGATTAGATTTTTTTTTTTTAAAGTACCAGAACATGTTGTATGTTTGGGGAAGTTACAGTTAATTTTTTCCTTATCCAAAATTACCCTGCCTGGCTTGGAATTTTCTTATTAGCACTTTACAGGTACCAAACAAAATTTTTAACTCATTCATTTGTGGCCGTCCTTCTGTTTTATGGCAGTGATTCATGAGAATCAGCATATTATGGGAAATAGATTTAGGGCACTACGCACAGCTTTATTTTTTAAATATTTGTCTTATTTATTAGTGCTTTAGTTGAACTCATGCCCATTGCAGTGTAAAATTAGTTTTATGTACACATTTGCTATATGCTGCATAGATCAGGACTATGATATGCCACTTTTACAAGTCCTTACAAACTTATAAATGTGTTTTTAAAAAGTCTTTTCTAACTAGGTGTTAGAGACTTTGGTTTCAACTTTGGGGCTCAACTTTGCATCAGATACACAGGATTATGGTTGCATCTCCGTTTAACCTGATGCTCTGTTGTTTTTTTGCTCCTCTACTTCTTGACTGGAGACACATTTAAGTAGTACTCCCCCACCCTTCTACCCTTTTGTCTTAAGTTTGGAATCTTTACTTATTCAGGTTAAAGATAATATAATTTTGCCTGCACATACTCTTTGTTTTGGGGCTGGACGACTGACCTCTGTGACACAGAGGATTAAACTCAGGATTAAGTGAAGAAGCAAAGACTGTTTCGGTATTTGAGTTCCCTCAGATAAGATTTCCAAGTTGGAATGCCTCCCATTAACTCTCTCTCCAATTTCTACATGTCAGTGTCTTTACATTTTCCCCTCTTAACATCCCCAGAATGGTAAAATAATGCCTAGGGATTAGGGGGTGGGAGGTTTGCTGGATGCACTTGGTATTTTGAGGGCAGCTAGTGCATTTCCATTGTGTCTGATTAGAGTAGTTATCAGAGAAGCAGCACTGAAATTTCCACAGCATTTTAACTGTTAATAAAGTGGCTACTGAGAGTGTATGCTTAAGACGTCTCTTGCTGGTGTAGTTTCAGTATGGTCTTGCACTGCTTTTTTTAATGAAGTCTTTACAGGACCACCAACATTTAGGGTTTTCATTTTACTGGGTTTGCAATCTTCTGTTCAGTGTCTTTTACTATACAAATGAGTCTTTTTAACTGAGCTATATAGATTAAGGATGCCTTTAAAAATAGTGAAATTTCTATTTGCCTTTTAATTTGGAATGACTTCAGTAAGTAATTTATGGACAGTGATTTTTTTTAAAAAGAGTACTGGAATTTGATGGTATTGTTTTTGGAGTTGTAGTTTTCTACTCTAAACTCTAGTTCATTTTTCTTTTTTTTTTTCTTTTTCTACGGAGAATCGAACTCAGGACCTCATGCTTACCAGCCAGACACTGCACCACTGAGCTAAATCCCTGGCCCCTCTAGTTCATTTCTATAGCTTTTCTTCTGTTTATCTCAACAGATGGAAACATCTGATGCAGCATATTGGCTAATCCACTGTGCATAACTGTTGGCAATCCCACTCTTGTATTCATTCTTTGGTCCTTAGGGTATCAGCATAATCAAGGAAGGATACAAAGTGAGTGGTGTTTTTTATTTTTACAGTTGAAGACACAGTTAAATGAAACTCGTACAAAACTTAAAACTGAACAAAGTGAAAGACAGAAGGTAGCTGGTGATTTGCATAAGGTAAGGGGCACTGCTAGACTTGGAAGCACATGGTGTCACGAGCCTGTGTTGTCCTCGCATCTTAGTCACACACGCTGTCAATTCTGATCTTGTTCTTTTGCATCCCTTATAAATTTAAGCTGTTTGTTGTGTAGTTACTTTCTTGGAACTAAGCTTTGATGCTCTTTTCCATTTTTTAAAATTCACCTCATCACATTTACAAAATTTTAAATTTAATTGCAGTTATTTAAATTTGGTTGCATGGCCCGGGACTTAGCTCAGCAGCACAAGTGCCTGCCTGGCAAGTGCAAGGTCATGAGTTCGATCTCTGGTACAAAAAAAAAAAATTTATTTGGTTGCATCATGTTATTTTTTAGTCATTTAGAAAGTACATTTCTGTTGATTGTTATTAGTGTTAACTTTCTGGTGTTTCAAAAGTTCCTTTGATTTATTTCTTTGCATAAATATATTTTTTCTTAATCTCATTTACAGGTAAATGATTTTTTAAGACTGTATTTGTGTTAGCTTAACATTTCTTTGTAGTTCTATTGTGAGATACTTTCAATGGTGTGGTTCATACACACTTTTATTGGAGCTATTTTGAGCTATAGTAGTATTTACAAGAGATACTGTCATTAGCAAAACAGTTAAGTTCCAAGACTTTCTTGGAACTGCAGAATCAAGGGGTGTGCACATCTGACTAAACTATTGATAGCTATTGTAAACTGAATCCCCAAATGCAGTAGTGATTTATACTCCTTCTAGCGTGGTCTGAGAGTTTCTTTTACCTGTACCCTCCTCCAGTATTAGAGTCTCCCAAACATTTAAATATTTGGTATCCCCCCTCTCCCCAGTTCGAACTCATGACCTCGCACTTGCCAGGCAGGCACTTAGGCCACTGAGCTAAATCCCCAGCCCTCGTGTTTTTGAGACAAAGTCTCGCTATGCAGTTCAGGCTGGCCTTGGGTTCACCTTGTAGCCCAGCAATGATCCTCCTGTCTCAGTCTCCCAAGTGCTAGGATTACAGGTGTGCACCACCACACCCGGCAATATTTGGTATTCTAATAGATGTTTTTTAAAGTACCTTATTTAATAACTGTTACCTTTTATGAAATATTTTTGTTGGTTATGTTTGCTTAAAGCTTATGATCATTGTTATGCAAAAGTCTAGGAATTGGAAGTGCTTCGTTTTATTTTAATAAAGATAAAACAAGAATTTAAGAAGTTGCTTTAAAAGACCAACTGTTGCATGATACACTGCCAAGGTTGAACTCTGAATTTACTTTGATAGGATATTTTAATTTCTGACCTCTGGAGTAAAATAGGAAACAGGCAGTTTTAGCCTATTAATGTAGTTTCTCAAAGTCCTTTCAGAATATTAAACAAATGCTCAGTGGTGTAGATGGACAGTGTTACTTATGACATCTAAAGTGTGATGATCGGTATCCGTCACTTGCCTATATCTGTATAATAGAAATACTGTGAAACACTTGATTGGAAATGCACAGAATATTTGTTGACTAGAAAAGTTAGCAAGAGACCTTGTGAAACAGACAAATATAAAACGGCATGTTTATATTTGTGTAAAGAAGACCATATATAAAGCCCATTTATATAAAATCTCACAGTTTTCTCTAAGCTCATATTATGTACACAGAGAGATGTAGACTAGGAGTCAGCAAACCCATGGACTGCATGCAGTCTCTTGAATATTCTTGTCTGTTTCATTTTTTAAAAATGTTTAAAAACATTAAAATCATTCTTAGATTTGAACTGTACAAAAATAGTCTAGATTTGGGTGACTCCTATTCTAGACTAATACTACCTAAAGATCAACCGTGGTCAGTTCTGTTTAAATATCTGTATAGTTTTCTGTATTTGAACTTTCTGAAACAGTGTGCATGTGTTTTCATAATCTGGTGAGGGATATAGCTGTTGTCAATGCGTATTATACTTTCTAAGGACTTTAATTTTGTACAACATACATAACTAAGTATTCATTTTATATGTCTTCACCAGCTACCATATTGCTTTTCTTACAGGCCCAACAGTCACTGGATCTTATCCAGTCAAAAATAGTACAAGCTGCTGGAGATACTACTGTTATTGAGAATAACGATGTTTCCCCAGAAATGGTATGAATTTTCTTCAACGCCAGATCCTTGGGCCACTTATCTTAAAACTGTGTGAATAATACTATGTGCAAGATCCATCTCTGACTTGTAAAATGTGCTTTTGCCATTATGTTGGTCCTTTTCTGTTTGGCTGGTTTTTTGCAGTATTGGTAATTAAAC